>JABSTQ010006741.1:0-20023 GCA_013358835.2 Ixodes persulcatus
GCGGGATTAGAGAAAGATATGACGTTGCCGATTTTAAACAAGGGCAAGAAAAGGGTAAAAAATGTAAGAAGTCTGTGAAGAGAAAGCACTATGACAGAAGTTCGTTAAAAATAAGAATTCATACAAAAGGTTACAGTTGAGTTCAAAGCACAAGTCAACAGTTTAAATACAGATTCCTATGATCAGTGAATTTCAGAACCTACCTTCGTAGTTAGGCTGGGCTGCTGACGACCAGGTTTAGATAGTGATAAGAAAGAACGCGTGTTTAAAGTGGTACCATTGAAACGAGTTTAATGAATCAATATCCCGTGCACACATTCGCTGATTGTCGCGTGCATTCTTTCTGCCGGACGCTGACCCGAGTCAGTCACGGCGCTCTCCTGGCACTCCGAGAAGGAACATTTTTTTACCGTTTTGCCTGTAGCGATCACTGCTCGTTTCTTCTCAGTGGCAACGCAAACTTGCGACCTTGATCTGCTTTTCGCAGACATAACAGAAAATACAAAATAGCTTCGCCAAAACTGGAAACTCCGCGAAAACCTATGGGAGCGGCGGCGAACGGGACAGTGGCGCCTCTAGCGGACTCGGAGTCTACGGAAGCAGATGACGCAATGGAAAAGTATAGGCTCCGCGATGTCCTCAACCTTTGAGTGCCCCGTTTCGTCACCCCAACAGCAGAAACAGTTCATTACAGTCAGTCCGCTTGCAAAGCGGAATACACTGATCGCAACTGCGACGACAACCAAATAACAATGCGCGCATAAACGAAGATAGAGCAGTTTATTGAGAGGTCTCAAACGCCACTCAGGGGGATCGCACGCGTTTGAAGCGCATCTGAGAAGCGGAAAAAAGGCGTTTAGCTACTCGAACTACGTCGTAAGAGGGTTCTGTTTCACAATTTCTTACCAGAATATGTGATTATTAAAACGTGCGCAAACAACATGTAATATCACCAGCGCACCAGCCTCTGCAGCATTACAAAAACCAAAAGTAACTAGAAAAATGACCGTACGAACACTTTCCGAACTTTCCAGAAAAGATGGGGTCCCCATCCCAAACGAAAATAGAAAGAAATGAGGACAGTCGTGAACAACGGCGAATGAAACAAAAAAGTTAGCAGACGATATAAATATACAAATTACCCAGCAAAGACCTCCTTCATCGACGACGATCGCACGGGGCGTGGGTAGGAGCATTGACAATTAGCAAGTGGTGCTCGACGTTGATGTTGAGTCCACAACAAATAAAGCGGAAGCAACACCACGAAACTATTCAAAAACAAAAAAAGAGCTCCACTTTTGTTTTTCAGCTGCACGTTACACGTTTGTTTATTTGCTTTCACGGCGTTGGTAGGAACTAAGAACAAAACAGAGGAACGGAATAACGTAGTCCTGCTCACACTGCCCGGTAAATAAAAGTCGCATGCTGCAATCGCTTCGTGCTAGCAGTGTGTGACCTTTTTTTTGCTTTCGCATTTTTTTCCCTGTAGCTTTGGCAGGTTGTTTGTTTGCTCGCTTGGCGAAGCAGTTTAAAAGTACATACATTCCAGTACTTGTTGGCGTACATGTCCAGGCAATCCTTGCACACCGTGCATTTGTTTTGAGTGTCGATCAGCGGCCTCAAGTGCGTTTTCAGCTGAACTCTTGTTTTGTGAAATACAGGGTGTCACAAAAAAACAAATTTACACATTCTTTTTCGCCGCAAAAGTAAACTAGGCATTACCGAACGCTCATACTCTGCCCAAAGGTAGCGCTAGAGGACACAACCAGATGGCAAAGTTTCAGCCCGATCCGATACCTTATTCTGAAAATGTCAATGGGAAAATGGCGGCCGATGGAGTTCTCGAATACATGGGGCTCTATGGCACCAGAAACCGAAAACGGGCGAAAATGGGCTCCATTTTCCCATTGAAATTTTCAGAAAATCACATAACCTTTGAATAAGATGTCCGTTTGGGCTGAAACTTCGGCATCTGGTTGTGACCTCTGGCGCTACGTTTGGGGGAGAATGAGCGTTCGGCGATGCATAGTTTATTTTTGCGGTAAAACAGAATGTGTAATTTTTTTTTGTGACACTTTATATAGTAGTGAAATGTGTGTCGAAGGCACGGCTGATGTTGCCGGCTAAGTGACAAGCTAAGTTTTAAGGTGGTGTCATTTTCGCATGCGAGTATTTCTTGTTCTTCAGCAGAATGTCTTTCGAGGTGTTCCACGTTTCTGATAGCAAGCATTATGACAGATCTGACTGGCTGCCCACCCGGCTACATAGCACTAGGTGTTCAGTTGTGCATCCGGCCTGTCGTCCATGAAATTCTCAGCGATCTCCGTGGAGTTGTCATAATCGATGTGTTGAGGCGTCAGTTGCGATTTTGAAGCTAGACTTGTATAGTTCTTCCAGTTTAATTTGAAGTAACTTAACTACTCACGTTTGTTCGGTCTTCGGGAAGCGGAAGAAGGCGTTTCCACCAAATAGCAAAAGCTTGTTTTTGCAGTGATAGGCAGCACATGGCATGACTGCCATCTCCAAGTATGCGCTGCTGTATGCCCGAAGGCGGCCGTATGATCAACCAACGATGACCCATGGCAGACGTGACTCAAATAAAATCCGAATAGAAATGTATAACCAGCTTACACTTTTTAATATATTTATTAAGTATCAAAAAGTACATATGAATATTTCGGAACAGAAATTCAATCGAAGGCGAACATAGGAGGTTATCACAGACGACAGTGAAAAAAAACAACCATAACAGTAAAGTTCGACACGGCCCTCCAGTTCCTTCTACGAAGCGAAGGAGAAAAGTAAAAACTAAGCCAAACAAGGCAAAACAAAATACGCGATGGTTCAAACGTCAAGTAAATACAAAAAAAAAGAAAGCAAACAAAAACATAAACGCAGGAAAAAGAAAGACCGCGGCAACGTAGCGTCGCCTCAAGAAAAAAAAGAGAAAAAAAGCAGACTTTGAAAATTGGAAGGAGGTGCACGACCGTCCAACGGATGCTTTTCCTTTTTAAAACTCCTCTTTTATTCGTTTCAGTAATAGCGTCAGATTTGCATGCATGTACACAATCGACTTCTTCCAGAGCATACTGAGATCGAAGTAACGTACGTGGTTCGAAATTGTCTTTTGCTTCTTCATCCGGAGACGATCGGGATTAGCCAGCTCGCGTATTCGACGAAACGGTTTTAAGCAATACATTCATGAGAAATTGGAATTGCAACATCAAAACGAATTGATCGATAAGAATAGTAAAGTTGAAACGTAGCTATGTTCTGAAATTTGTTTACAATGCCCTTTTTCAAGAAACAGGGCGAAGGTCCATTCGTGTTTTGCCTGGCTTACGTAAGTCCTGACAGAGTGTTTTCTTCAGGAGAGCCGAAAATTGCACCCTACAAGCTGTAACATCTTTCCCACGCGAAGAAAATGTCCTTGACTCATGAGGTGGCACCTATGTTTTTTAACATTCAAAGCAGCGAATACCCGTGACAATTTGTTTTCATTGGTCACCTCGCACGGAGATAGGCAAAACCAATGCGTTGCGGAGAATTCGTCTGCTAGCCAACGTTACTAGTTGCTGCTAGCGTAGACTCCGAGCTCGCCAGGGGCGCTGTGAACACTTTTCGCCCGCGCTCCGCGGGAGTTGCCATTATTGGCTTACGTGGTATTTGATAACAGACTTTACTTTCAAAGATATATCTTTTCTGCGTCTACTGTTCCTGCTAAAACAGCTGTGGTTGCGAAGTGTCGGACCACGTACACTACCACAAGTAACTGGACTGAATTCCACGCAAACGAAAACAGAGTCCCACTCCTTTGCTTCCATGTCCCTGAACGCTTTGACGTCAGCTTTCAGGAGGTGGAGCAGTTTAACGTTCGGCAGTTTAGTGTACAGTGGGGCAACCGCCTCTGATGCCGACTTGATTACCGACGTGGCGGGCCGTCGGAGGTTGTACAACGTTGCCTGGTGTTTGACACGACCCCCGATTCCATCGCAGGCACTTTTGCCATGTCCATTTGGGAAAAAAATTAACTTCGCTGACGCGTACTTGTTAGTCTGCAGCTCGTGTAGTTGGTATTTGTTCTTAAAGTGGCATGCTGGATCATCCCTGACGTAGGTCACATGAGTATACCCAAAATGGATTTCACGATTTTCCATACAGTTTTCATATATATTATGTTACAAACAATCTTATTCAATCGCAAGTCTTTTTTGTTTTTGCAATATATATATATATATATTTTTTTTTTGCGGTTCAATTTATTGGCGTTTTTAGGAGGCGCAGGTATAGGTTCTGACGCGCCCTACCTCCTATATCATGTTACCGTCCACCCTTGTGCTGTCAATTTGCATTTTTCTGACCACCCCGCAGAATTGTTTTGAGCTTTTTAATAATAATGAAATTGTGAAGAATGGGTATGTGCACGCACCATTTATGGCAATGCGTTAGCGTCAATTTATTCATATTTCTCGCTTTATAACTTCAAAGCTACACAAATATTGCATAATGTTTTTTTTTTTTTCAGACTTTGTTCGTAAATATATTATAAACGTTAATTTCGGAGAGTTTAAAGAATATTAAAGAAGGCCTTTTTTTTAATGATTTTCCAAGTATTGCATATTTAGTTAAATGCCCCTGTGGGAGCAGTTCTTGTAAATTTCTCCCGCTATCCAGGACAACAATATTTCATGCACAGATGAACTATATACAGGGAAACACTGGCAAACTGTGAAGACCTTAGCTTTTATAGATATGGAAACAAAACTTTAATCCAGAGCGTTATCGCGCCATGTGCCTTATTTGCGATTTTGTTTCTCAAACTAACGACCCTAATAGTCGGTGGTTAATATTTTTTGTCAATCCTTCCTATGCCTAATTTGTCAGTAAATATTTCTAGGCTCGTTTCCAGAACAGTCTTTTTGTGAAAGCCGCCAGAAATGCCAACAGCGCTCAATACGCAAAACGCGCACGTGACTGAGAGGGTGCTTACAAATGTTTTTCGCAAAGGCACTTTTTTTGCTTTTCCAAAACAAAGATTGGTTTTATTCTTCTGCGCGTGGAGCCCGCAAAATGTGTTTTTTTTTTTCATCAAAATTAAAAATAGTCGCCGGACATGGTTGTTCGATCTTATCTGAAAACGCCCATTATTCAGTTTATTTTGCTTTTTTTTTTTTTTTAATTTGAAGCAACCCCGGTACCGGCTTATAGGACCCAATTCCTCACCGTAATAATAATTTTTTTTTAACCATCTTTCGGCCCTCGATTTTTTATTTTGAGTGCAGATTTCTTTTAGTGTGTTTTATTATGTTTTTATGGGTCGAAGAATACCCACCAAAAGTTGTAGTAGTCGATGCAATAACCTTGTAGTCGATGCAATAATCAAGTTAGCGATATGGCGTCAGAACAGGACATCAGGGCTCAAGGGTTGCAAAATGAGATTTGTGGGCGCTTTATTTGCAAAGTTTGCAGGAGAGCTAAAGAAGCAGAAATTATCTTAGTTCCGCCTGCAAAACGCCTTGAGGCAGTTTCTTGACTTGGACAAGCACAAGTGAACCTTGCACTTTTTACACATGACTCGAGGTTTTCCAGTGCAGCGCTCCATCTTACATCGTCGCTCCCTTGAGTCTTCATGAACGGGCCAATGACCCATTTGATCAAACCTGACATTTTGAACTGGCCTGTTTTCTGCGAACCTTGGTTGATTTGAAGGCTGCAGAGGAGACCCCGAGAGCCTCCCTCTCTTCCGTGCCACAGGGTTGCTCTCAGCTGCTGAAAGTGAATCAATGTCACCTAAGGTAAAGTCAAGTAGGTCGAGCGGTTTAGTGGATAACATAAGCTGCCTTTCTGCGTCTTTCCTGTACTCGAGCCAGGCGTTCACAACTGCCAGGTTCATGAAATGGAATATCATCCTGAGTGTCCACTTCCTCGACCGGATGGTCGTGCAATAAAGAGCTACAAGAAAATCCCCTTTGTCGACGCCACCCATGCTGCGGTCGTATGCACCGACTACAGCTGGTCGTTTGATGTCGAGAAAACACTTGTCGGATGTGCTCCACCGGCAAACTGTGTCTTCGTCCTCCACAGCAACAAAGTTGTATGCCAAGGTCACCACCCTGTTATCCATCCACCTCGTCACTACCACCTGTCCATCCCCACTCACGACGCAATCAGATGAGCCACGTCCTTTTTTCTTGAGGTCACTTTCGCTCATCAGGGGACATTTTTCACATCGGTTGGATCTTTCTGTTCCGGCAGCAAATATCTTCTTCTTCAGCATTTCACGAAGCAAAGGCAGAGACGTAAAATAGTTGTCAAAAAACAACTTATGTTCCAAACCAGATGGAATGCGCTCAGCCAGATGCAGAACTATTGCACCTGTGATACCAAAGTTGCACTTTAGGTCCTCAACTAAGCTAGTTGTCGAACCTTGGTATGGAAGGAAGTCGTAAATACGACCAGATTCGCTACAGAGCATAAATATGTTCACGTCCCACGGGTTTGGCTTTCCCCTGATATATTGTTTGATGTCAAGACGGCCCTTGAATGGCACAATCTGCTCCTCGAGGGAAAGGCGCTCCTCTAGAACGAGCTCATTGCACCGTCTTTGAAAAGCATCCATTAGTGGCCTAACCTTCCAAGGGCGGTCAGTCGTGCTGGGGTTGTTGACATCAACGATGTGCAGGTTGTTCCGAAGCTTCTCAAAGCGGTTGCGTAACAGTCCTGTTGACGCTACAAGAGCCGATTTCATGCTTGGCCTCCAGTAGAGTCTCAACCTCGGATAGCGCAGAACACTTATTGTGAGGTGAAGTGCTACAAGACGCCTTATTTCTTCTTTATCGGTTTTGACTGAACTTCCTTCCTGTAGCACCGAGTATTGGTTTGTTTTATCCACGAGTTCCAGGAACACACTTCTTGGAACCTAACGTCTAAAATATTGATACGGGGACGGCATTTCCTCTTCCAGTTCGGGCACTTCATGGATGTCTCCTTGAAATGTTGAGTCTAGTTTCTGAAATGGTCTCCTTTTCCATCCACTGGATGTTCCGAGTCCGCACTCATCATCAGAGCTCTCGCTCTCACTGTCTCGTTGCGCTGGATCGGTCCCATGAAGCTCGATAGCATCGCCTTCTTCACCGCATTCGCTTTCTTCATCGGACAAATTTCCATTCTCAAGGTCCTCAAAAAGCGCGTCTGTGGCTGCTTGGAGCCCCTTGTGTGAGTAGAACAACGGCGTCGGTATGGGAGCACCTGCGAGAGAACAGAAACAGTTAACCTGAAACGCCGCGCCCGTCGTGAACTCGGTGGCCGCCATTTGCAACCGCTGAGCCCTGATGGCGTCAAAATTGCACATGGGAAAAAAAAGACACTACGAAAAAGGTACTCTCAACATCACACCAGTTCAAGCGCTCGCACGCTCAGGTAAACATGAAAAGTAATATATATATATATTGGAGGGCATCTATTCTACGATTTATTTAGTTATAATGATTCAAATCGCGCGCTTACCTGGCGCGCGGCTCGCCATGCTTTCGATGGAGATTCTTGTTCTTTCTCGCGGCCAGCGCGATACCACCACGTAAGTACTGATGTCGATGGCAGTAGGCATTCCTAAAGACTAGCTCGGGAAAAAATTGACATTCCTGGTTTCGTTTTCAATGTGCCAGGACGAACTTTAACTTGTGGCGTCAATTGACACTGCCAGGGCCGAAAGAGTTCAAAAACGGCCTATGGATGCCATAAATTGGCCTTGAAATTTCTGCCAGTCATAACCTCCGCCTAATTGATTGTCTAATAGCAAAACACAAAGCGAAAATAGCGGTTGCACAATTGTTCGGTAGTGGTGGTTCTTCGAGTTTTTGTACATAAGGGGGGGAGGTGTAAGCTTTGCGTGGGTGACGGCAAGCTCCTCACTCTAAAAATGACCCTCCAGTCACTACTCGTGCAGGGGGTGGAGGCTAGCAGTTGAAAATCATCGTTAAAGATCCGCAAATCCGGGGGGGGGGGGGGGAGCTTACTGTTTCCTTTACTTCGTTTCAGCTTAAGTCCAGACGCAGTCGACGCTACGAGCTAACGGACCAATCAAGTAGCTTCAAAAGGGGAAGTCACTGGGTCTTCTTTTGTTTACGACTGATTCAGCGTTGATAGACCACGTAGACAAGTGTGACAAACCCCATGATAGTGTCCTTTTGACGCGGACTGAGTGGTCCCATCAACTCGTAGCGTCGGCTGCGTCTGGAAGGTAAAACGAAGCATAGACCAACACGCGGCCCTGATGTCACGCAGCTGCGGCGGCGCTGTCGATGGCATGGCGCATGCGCAGACGTTTCACTTCACGCGAATTCGGTTTCTGCGCACGCGCAGTGCCCACAGCTGGTGTGGGCAAACGCGGCCTTGTTTGTAAACAGCGTGTCGGTTTATAGTCAGACCAGGCTATGCGGAGCACAAGTTCGTTTGCTTCTTTTGCAGGGATTGTGGTGACATTAGTACGCCAAGCTGTGATCGGTTCCGATTGGAACGATTGTGGGTAGGCCTCAAAGAAACTTGTCTCGAGGTCTACCCACTATCTTTCCGATCAGAGCCAATCAGAGCGTGGCGTTCTGACGTCACCACAACCCTTGCAAAAGAAGCAGCCAAACTTTCACTCCGACACAATAGACCCCTTTCGAAATTCACGTGGCGATTATTAGAAGGTCAGAACCACTGCACAATGGCGGAACAACTGACGTCGTGAAACGTGCAAGTCATTCCATATGATAGCGAACGTCGGAGCTCGGCCAACGCTAATATCCGACCACCCAATCAAACAACGTCGAAAGTGCAACGTCACTGTGCTCATCACCTTGTTCTGTGGGTTTCTTTTTTCTTCTGCTCCAACCAAACGCATAAAGTGTGCCGTGACGTTGCGGCTTTAGTCCGCAATTGTGCAGGGATTCCACAGCTGCCAAAAGAGGGCAGTATTTCGAAAGGGGTCTATTTCATCCCGCAGCCGAAGCTATAGGATCCGACGAAGCAATCAAGTCGCACCAAAAGGGCATCGTTACGGTGCTTGTCGCCTTCGTGCGTTTTTCTATCACCCGCCTAAGCAATCGCGCATAGCAAAAACGCCGTGAACCTGCGTATTTTGTATTTTGTTTCTGCGCGCGATTGTTTTAGCCGTCATATGCAAACGCTTAAAGACAACGAACGCCATGACGACGCACTTATATGCCTGCGCTTGGTTGGCTCCATCGGATCGCAAGTTCGGCTGTACATTAGACAAGAAGGCAGTCTGCAGACGCTTTCTGCGGGGAGGGGGGGGGGGGCTTGTTTCTTTCTTGTACGACAGAGCTGTCACGACGGTCATTCAAAACCTGTCCACAGACATTTTCGATGCATACATCTATATATGAAGCGCCTTCTAACATGCGTAAGGCGCGCTTGCAAAGACTTTTGTCATCATGCCTTTTGTTTGATGAATGAGCAGTGTGGCCACGGATTTAGAGTGAAACCGAATATGCGGAGCAGAAGTTCGTCTGCTTCTTGCACAGGGGTTGCAATGATGTCAGAACGACGCCGAGCTCTTATTGGCGGATAGAAAAAACAATGATGGGTAGACATCGAGGCATCTACGATTGAGGTCTACCCACTATCCTTCCAATCAAAGTCAATCGGAACTCGGTGTCGTTCTGACGTCAATGCAAAGAGAAGACGACTTGCTCTCCGCATAGGCAAGCATAGGCCAATCCACTGAAAAGAGCAGAGAGGGAAATGCCCTTTTTACTCTCACCCAGACGCGTCGTCTGCTCCGTGGTTACGGGCAGTACCCAGCACCCGGCCGGGGTGCAAACCACGGTTCAAAATTGCGTCATTTAGGAAGTATCAAGCGAAAAGGTGTAGAGTTTAAACGTGCAAGTCATTGTACAACGTTATACCCGATAGAGACACTAACTGGGCACAGTCCTAAAGTCACATCCCGCGCAAGTAAAAAAAAAGATATACATACAATGCCGTAAACAGTGCGGTCGGCCTGTCGTATGCGACGGAACGTTAATATGGCTTCAGTAGCTGTTTGCAAGGTAGAAACGTTCGCATTGAATTAAGGCTTTATCAACTATGTGTAAAAACTCTAGATTTAAATTTTTAAAAAAAAGAAGAAAACGTGCTCGTCAACAACAAAACGACAACCGAGCGAGGTGTTTCTTTTTTTTTTTTCAGTGTTCAACGAAACTGCACAGAACAGACCAATCTCACCAGCCTGTTTGACTACGCCACTGCTGCCGCAATGCATCGAGGGAAGTCTAGTCTTTCTGCCCGTGCCCGAACCTCGCTGGAACTCTGCTCGTGAAGAGCACGAAGCGGCACCAGCCATCTCGGGCACTGCCGCCTCCCTGTTGTGAACTAAAGTTATGGCGACTTCACGCATGCGCCGAACGCTTGGTGAGATCGATGTATTTATTGCCTGATGGCCTCGGATATGAAGACCTTAGAGGACTTCCATTATCCCAGACGTTTTTAGTAGTATGTTTGTAACAAAAAAAACATTGTTTCATGTTTACGCTTAGGTGGTACATTAGAAGCGACTAATGTGTGCGCAATTGACTTCAATGCACTGCCCAAAACCCAGCAACGCGGGTGCAAGCGTGCCTTGTGCGAAAGTTAATTATTGTTATCCACAAAAACTAAAAGCAAAGCAGCGACCTTAAGAGTGACGGCGCTTCCTTAGCTAAATAAATTCTATCGCATATGGCTGGGGCCACGTAAAAACCCGCTTTGTGTTGACATGTCTTTGACATTGGAGTAAGAAAATCAAACTTTTGCAGGGTATATCACAAAAGCCAAGCAAGGCTCTTTCGAACTCAGTACTGTACAATAGTATTCTGACTTTTGCTGGCGCAATAGACGCAGTGGTTGAGTGTAGTACTGCCGGCGGACGTCATAGCAATTGAAGCAACCGAACGAAGATACGCTAGCTGGTAGTTTAATGAAATAAATAAACACAGCAAAACAGACTGATCCTGGAGTATACATAACTGTTCTAAAACGCAACCCACCTCGTAGCGGCAGCACCGAGCGAGCGTTAGTTGTTGGGTACAGCCAACCTGCAGCCCACGCGTACTGCTTAAACATAGAGAACTGTCTGTCTGTCGTCTAAAAGCGGGATCCGGCGCATGCCCTCTCCCTCTTTTTTTCCCGCTGAATTCTTCGTAATATTCGCATACAACAAAATGGCGCCGCACTGAGAGTACTTCGTGTTGTGGTCTATAGTGTGAGACGAGGCAGAAGATAATAGAGTGAGGATCAACTTACGAACGGCAAGTCGATGAAGACAGGTTTCTCTGCGTATGCAAATGGACGACCACAAAACGGGAGAAGTATTCATAACGCGTGGAGCCAAGCACCGTCCCATCAGACGGCATTCTCTTTAGTGTATCAACAACAATGCGGACGTGAGCCCCTCGCTTATAAACCGATTTTGAAAGTCACGTGCCGTTTATTAGGAGGTCGATCTTGACGAGGTGGGGGCCTCGGCTTCACGATATCCGCTGACGGTGTGACTTTTTAGGTGACCCGCACCCCGCTGGTAGCTCACCAGGCTACACTTCAGTGCGCCTTGGACGTAACAGTGCAGTTTCCTGAGGACACCGGCGTGGCCCTGTCCCACCGCTAAAACTAACTATATGATTGTGCTCGCCGCTGGGGCGACCCAAAAACTTCGGCAACCATTACAACATCACAGATTTCCCATCGAACGCCAACCCAGCTTTACCATCTTGGGGCTCATCCTTAATCAAAATGGTGGTGCTCAGATCTGCCTGTATTTTGTTAAAGCGACATTCCCAGAAATTGCCGTCATCCATACTTGCGCCATCTCTTAGTGGGTTATGGCATTGCTCTCATAGAAACCCATCTATTTAATTTAGAAATGTGGCAATAACACCTTAACGTTCGATTTTGAAGACTTCGCCATGATGCTGGTTTAATATATAACACAAATATTGTGCCAAAGTGGCAAACTGACAGCGTATAAACTGTAGGTTCATAGGCCCAATAAACGTTTAGAAATATTGACACCACGGATAGTACCTGAGTTAATCAAAGTATAAAATTTATTATTATGCATGAAAAGCACAATCTAATATTTTTATTTTATGTAAAATCCTTCTCTAATATCATGACTAACATTGTGGTACCTAATGTGTTTCTTTGCATGCATAAAAATCTTTTTGGATTCACTTCTCACAAATTTTTCACACACGATTATAAGCTTATACTCCTCAAATTTGAAAGTGAAGCAAAATACAGGATTTGCCATTCAGCTACTGTAACCCGAAACGATCAATAACATGCAGGGCTCATTTTGTTTTTCATCAGTTATTCGCTTGGGATACAGAGATAAATTTGCAAATCAGGTGCCTTCATCCTCTTTTAGAGACGTTGAGAATCATTTCCAATATTATGCTATTGAAATCAATGTACAAGCAAAGCACCATTTTACATTTGAACATTTTCTCATGGTACAGAATTGTTTATAGATATTCTCAATAATTAATATTCTCTTCTGTCAGAACAAAGCTATTTTAAGTGTATGAAATAAACATCCTTTGAATTTATTATTCTTTTATAAAACACAAGTTTAGCTATTTAATATATATCTATTAAATTCATTATTCCTATTGTCAAGCTTGCCAGCAGAAAAACGAAATTGTGAGAAACTTTTTTTTCAACGAGTAAAATATCCGACTTGACATATATCACAATTTGCGACAAGGGCTCACGTTTAAGGTTCTGCCATAAGCTTGTAAATTGAGAGACCTGCATTTCGTTTTCTTCTCAACCAACTGAGAAGTCAGTAGATCTCAAAATGTTCCCTAGCCGAGTCACGGGCAGCCAATTTCAGTGATTGAACGCCTCAATGCGGCCGAACCAAACCCCTCTGGAAAGAATGGGCCCTTTTCCCGAAAAGGGCCCATTCTTTAGTATTTTCTATAGCACCAAATTGTAAACAAGGGACATGAATTTTTCTTTTCACCAGTTGTGAATTCGGTTGATAATAAATGGTCACCTGATGAGTCCCGCGTGCACAAATTTCGAAAGTGGAACGAATGCGTAAAGATGAACGAACCATACCAACTTTTAGATCGTTTGTTTCTCAAAAAGGTAAGTATTTGCGATAGTACTAGAATGTGCTCGAGTGCAGTACATTTTAGATTCTGCCCTTAGATTGGTACTGGGTTGTCCTCGGATGTTCCCTGGCGAGTCGCGGTTTCCCAAATTTCAAAATATAAACGAATGCCTAAAAATGGTCGAACCATCACGACCTTCAGGCCGTTTTTATCAGAGAGCACTCATACTTGAGTATTTTCCATAGTACTTGAGGATTATGTGCTCGAGGACCCTAAATTTTATGTTCCCCCCTCAAATGGAGACTGCGGTTGTTATGGAAAAGTTCCCAGGCGAGTCGCCCGAGCCCAAAATTCAAAACAACGAATGCGTAAAAACGGACGAACCATCTCAACTTTCAGACCGTTGTTAGCAAAAAGGACCCAATTTGAATTACTTGCAATACTACCAGGATGTGCTCGAAGGCCAACCATTTTATATTCGGCCTTAGTTGGGAACTGGGGTTGTTTTTAAAAAGTTCCCTCGCGAGGCGCTAGTGGCCAAATTACAAATTACAAATTACAAAGTTGAGCCAACTCATAAAAAGACCTGGAGCCTCCCCCCTTTGAGACGACGCTTCTCGATATGCGCCTATTTTTAAGAATTTGCGTAATAAGCGTGGGTAATAAGATTATTATTCGCGTTTTGGAACCGCCAGCTTTGCACCTGTTGCACGATTGACAACTTTAGCGCACCTCTGCTCTTTCCATCGTTCCAGTGCTTTCTAAAATTAACTGATTTGGCTTGTTTTTGATGACGCTCAGCAAGTTTCTAATTTAACCATATAGAATTTTTTTTTACTAATTAAAAATATTAAGAAAGTTTATTCTTTTATTTATCCTGACAATTCGCCATCTATTATATGCCTCCATGACCAGTGATGTAGCCCAGATGTTTTTGTTGTTTTTTTACGGGGGGAGGGAGGGGGCGACTAAGCTGGCTGGAATCTTTATTACAATGCACGTGTCACACACAATATTTTGATCTTGGTATCGGTGAGCATGATTGGCTGTTTTTCCAGACATTATAAACAAGTGTTCGATGTGACAACAGCGCTGCCCACCCGCACTCGTTTCCAGGTTTCCAAACCAATAATATATAGCATAGAGATTACTGTCCAAAACAATTTTTCAACAGTACCCACAACAACTGAATAGAGTGTGGCGTCAATTAAACGTTTAACGGGTGTAAAACTGAAACAATTAGGTGTCCTATATTTTGATACTAACACCAATATACGAAATGATGTTATCCTATTTACAGAGCGCTCGCACGTGCCCTTTTTCTAACCTGTATTATAAATGTTTTCGAATAAATCATTTAAGCCGTGATGCTTTGTACGCAGATGACTTATGAGGGAAACAACTGTCCGTATGTTGCAAGTTAGTGAAAACAGTTTTTGTCTTGATCCCCCGCCTGTGGTAAGGTTAACAATATGTCGACGTTACGACGGCGTCCTGAACGCTACCTTAGTCTCAACAAGATCTACGTAAACAATGACGAGCACGATGAAAGTGAGTATTAATCCGAATATTAAAGCAATGGTGAAATAGCCTTCACATCGGTATAAGTGGAACGTAGAGTGGACTACGCAAGACTATGACAGGAGGATGTAGCGTCAAGTGATGGTTGTAGTACACGCCTAAACTAAAAGTGCCATTTCAGTTCGCCAGCGCGGCGACGCGCTTTTAAATGTTAGTAGAAGCAGCAAATAGCATGGTTGATGAGAGAATGCATCCTTGGGTTTCTATAATCTAACGACAAGGAGCTTAAAAATCGCAGAGCGTGGCAAGTCCGAGCCCATAATGTTGTGGCATTAGCCCACTACTCTAAAAAAAAAAATGAAACGTTCTCGAAAAGTTCTTTGACGCCCCAAGAACTATATCAAGCTGTGAAACGTGGTTTCGGCTACAAGTGTATTAGCCCCACGCAATAAAAGGGCAAGTTGGGGATTAAAGACTCTGTCTGCATAAAAAGGAGCTTAGAAGAACCCCTCATATATTTTTCACGAAGAACCCTTTTAAAGGGTTGTTAAAGAACTTTTAGGGTGCAAAGTAGGGACAAGCCGAAGAACCCCTACGGGTTGTTTTTACAGTCAGATATTTGTTAAAGTATAGAACACCGAAGAACTAATCAGGAAGCAAGAACCGTGAACAAATGTTTTATGTTCATGAGTCTCGCGCTCGGGGCCTCTGACACAGTTCCTTTCAGTACCCATGGCAAGTAATGGCGGCTCTTCTTTTGAAGAATCTCGGTCAAACTGTCTCGGCGATCGAAATAATCCACTGTGTTCATCACACCTCGTCGTGTGGACCAAATGAACGGACGGAGACATTGGCTGCGTTCCTTAAGTGTGGGGCTGAACACTTATTCAATTAATATATCTTACCAAAGATAGTGAAGATTTAAGAGACAGTAGTGGCGGCCAATACACACTGGGCGTCTAAGTTTCCGTGGAGCACAATCCAAAGTGTCTTCTGGCTTTGCAACATATCACTCTAAAAAAAAAGCCTGTGCGTCTGCTTTTCCGCACAACACTCGGAAAGCCAATCACGGCAACTTACGGAGGCAGCTCAGCGAATGACGATACCGAAACACGTGTTTAGACCAAAAAACGCAGTCTGAGTTGTGACATTAAGCAATGCAAGCGTGACGTTTTGCATTGCTTAATGTCACAACTCAGACTGCGTTTTTTGGTCTAAACATATGTTTCCGCATTGTCATTCGCTGAGCTGCCTCAGTAAGTTGCGGTGATTGGCTCTCCGAGTGTTCTGCGGGAAAATATACGCACGGGCATTTTTTTAGAGTGATAGTAGAACCCGCAAGAAGTGTCATGAATAAAATGTACAGAGGAAAATAATGTAGGTAAAACAGCGCGGAACGAAAAAGACTAGAAGAAAGGAACAAACAGGACGGGTTTTGTTTGTTCCCTTCTTGTTTGGTTCTTCTAGTCTGTTGTTCTGCGCTGTTTTACCTACATTATGTTTAGCCTACACCAACTAGCCGAGCTTTCAACTTTGGTACAGAGAACGTAAGGCTCCAAAGCAACTGTTGATAAGGCCCGAAATTAAAACTAGACATGCATATACGTAAAGGCGGTAAGAAAAACGCGACCGATCAGAGGCATCTCGCTACGGCTGATTATATAGAAACTTCATGTTCTGAAAGTTTGTAAGTCAGAGCACACAATAACTGTCTAAAATCAGAAATCAAGATGGCTGGGTTCTAACTCGGTGCCTCATTATGGGCGCCTCGCGCGCTGTTAGGTTGGCCACAAAGGCGGTAATATTGTGGGAGGTTGTTCAATAATCTCGTTTTCCTTCTTCACAACGATTCAATTTTCATGAAACATGCTTTTGGTGACCACACCTAGCATCAATGCTGGCTAGTGCTGGCTGGATTGGGTCTCTTGCGCGTTTGGTAGGTGTTTGCATGTCAACCGGTTTGGCTTGCTTGATGGCGGCAGTAGCGAAAGACGCGCACAAGTGTCCTTTGACGTTCACCCTGAGGTACAGAACCAAACAAATCCCACATCTGGAACGCTCGCTATCACCTGTGCAACGCGAGCTTTTTATTGTGTTTCTAATTTTGACTTTTTCGTTTAAGAGTTCATTCATCAAGCGAATACACAGCGGTGTAGGACAAGGCCAATGGCACAGTTTAATACAGGATGCAGGGGATTTGTATATATTTTAAAGAATTTTATACTATTTAGTTACCTTATGAATTCACCTGAATGAGTATTTTCTTTCTTTGTCCGAAACATGTACAAATTGTTGACCCTATAAACTAAGAACGGCAGTTTTTTATAGTATATCTTTAATTTTTGGAAAATTTGTAGTGATTTTCCACCAGATGGGGGATAGACATAAAGTCAAATTAATCGCAAAGCAGCCAATTTGAGGTTCAGCACCTGTGGTGTTTCCATGAATCCGAGGAAGTAGAATCAACAGTACATATGTATAGGTGACTGAAAGACGTTTGCAGGTAAAGAAATTGTTCAGCCTTTCCACTCTCGTGAAGAAGGAAGACCAGCGGAGCTGTACTCGATACACTGTGTGCTTCTTCGTCGTCGTCTGTTTTTCGCGCTGTTTCCTACGATGAATCCCCACCAACGCGCCCAACTATTCATTCTTCTATTATAGCTGGAAAGGTTGGCGCCATCTACGAGTGACGGCGGAAACCATACTGGTTATGTGCTTGCCACCGTCGCTTATAGATGGCTGTGGCTGTCCAGGTAGGTTTGTGTCGACATACACGGACACGATCCTGGGGAACCTAGCCCTTAACAGCTCCGCTGTAAAAAAACACGAACTGATCTTTATCACCACAATCAAAAGGAACTAAAAGAAGGAGCATCCGAAGACCGTCCTGCTGCCGCTGCGTTTCTTGCCAGTCTCGCACTGCTCGAGCAGAGGTCGTGCTTCTGTGACCGGCACGCGCCACGCCGCGCATGTCACCGGGCGATGCATCAGTGTGACGTGTCTTTGTGCGCCAGACATGTCTGTGGTTTTATCTTGTCCGCTACACATACATGGGCCCTTCTTTTTGTTGAAAAGAAATCAAGCCTCTCTTAACGCACGGTTCAATTACAAACGTTAAGAAATGTACAAAGTCTCTGGAAAAACATTCTGCCCTTTAATTGTTTTATGTATGTTGTTTTGATATACCCGCTGTAAAATTCACTTAACAGTGCTTTCGAAAATCAAGTTCCTCAATACCTGTTTTTCTTTTTTTTTTGTTTTTTTTTTTTTTCTGCTGGGATTTGGGGGCGCTACGTATTTTACCTGGGAGGATCATTTAAACGCAAACAAACATGCCGGATGCGGTCTTTAAATTATCTTTAAAAAAAAACGTATGTAATAGTCCGGTCTTTGACATAAAAAAACGTACCTTTGAGAGAAATGTAAACATAAGAGACAAGTTGTTTTGGGAGGAATAAAAATAAATAATGCGGTACGTGACCGACTAGGTCGGAATATCTATTCGAATTATTCTCTAGGTTTCTCAGTCGTTATTTGAAAACTATAACATCCGTCCATACTGCGATTAATGTTCATATTGTAGGGAATGTTACCAACTGTGTTTAGGAGCGCGCTATTTGCTTTAATAACTGTAGCTTTTTTACAACAATGTCGTAAATTGCAACTTATATCGATTTTTTCCGAATTCAGATGTTTTTAAGAACGGAGTAGTAAACCTGATGACGCGTAACAACTATAGTACTGCTCACCTCCGAATATATGCAACTGTTTGCGACATTAAATTTTGCTAATTTTTGTTTCAAGCCACTCAACAGTTCATTTAACGTCACTGACCGTTTAAGAAACACGCGGGCGCAGCGAGTTCAGAGTCATTATCGCTTCTTGGCCAATAAGATTGCGGCATGAGCCTGCTAAGACCGCCGCGGTGAACCAATCACAAAGCAAGGAGCGTGGACATCACGAGCCACGCCCGGCGCTTCTTAAAGGGTCACTGTCAGGGTATTTTTGCTCCCCAAGGTTTTTATTTGTGCATGACATATCAGAGCCCAACTTCCCAGAAAGCAATTCGAGGCTCGTAATTCGTTTTCTTTTCGCCCGAAAACCGTCAATCGAGAACTGGCCGGCTTGAGTCACGCTCACTTTCTTCTCCGTAGTCACGAGCCGTTTTCTATGGTTTAGACGCAGCCACCAAATGTAATCAAAGTCGTTGGTGATCGAAGGCACACACACAATGTTAAGAATGGAAAAGAAATATAATACCCATTTTTTGTGGCTTTTAAAAAGCTGCAAATACGTTGATTGGAGAGAAAAAAGCTGCACAGCCACGTGACTTCCGCCAACTCTTTCCTTCGCTATACTTCTTTCTCCACAGTCCGGTTTCGATTTTGGTTTCAAGCAGTTGCGGTTCTTTTTTTTTAGTTTATTAAAAATATATGTGACGCTGTAGCAAAATATTGACTGGGCAGTGGGCAGTCTTCTGACACCTTAATAAATCGCCTGGGGAAAAAAAAAAATTGGGGGATGTCAGTGTCCTTTTAAGATGTCGGTGGCTATCTGTGGTATATCGAGTGCCGCCGAAATCACCTCGGCTTAGAGTATCGGCAACCACTCCCAGAGTCTTTTGTGGGCGCTGCCATTTGGTGCTCAGTGCGGTGCGCGAGCAAATGACAATATATACCCTTTTCAAAAGTGTGCGCGCCATTTCCTGTCCGCCTTTGTTTGGGCGCGCTCCTTCCAACAATCCATTGGACGCGAGGGTTGCGTCAGCGATCGGCGAGGACTCGGATCCAATCACACGCTGATCGTGACCAAGAAATGGCGACCGCCAATGTTGCTCGATGAACTTCTGAAAAGGCGTTAGTTTTACGACTCAAAAGTATGAATTCTCGAGTTTAGAAGAGAGGGCGTCACGAAGCTCGCGAGAGGCATGGGTTTGCTCTGTCGCGGAAGGTTTGTAAACAATCCTGAGGAACAAAAAAAAAAAATCGTTTTCTGTTGTTTGAGATAAGGGTTTCGAGGACTGGCAACAGTGATTTTAGGCACTAAGATGGCTGAATATCGTTACTTTGAAGCGTAGATTATTTGGAGGTAATTATGAGAGGGGATTTAATAAATGTATATAACTAAGGGATAGTGTGAAGTGGACTTCTTTTATTGACATATATACGAGAAAACTCACACGAAATTTAAAACGTTTGCCCTAAATCTGAAAAAAAAAAAAAGATTTTCGGGAGGCTTGGCTTTCGCGAACCACTAGGATGTTTTCGCGGACCCCCATTTGAAACCACTGGTCTAATTATATGTAATTTGCAGGGAACTGCTCATTTCTATCTTGAAACACAAAAGTTTGAGAAGATTTTCGATTACCGAACGTTTAGCCCATATATTCAACATTCACG
>JABSTQ010006742.1:0-29448 GCA_013358835.2 Ixodes persulcatus
AAAGAAACTTTTCCAGAACTAAGTTTCTCATGGGTATAAGTTTGTCTATATTCGATGCAGATAGAAATATACTCGTGTCTCTGCATACATTATAAAACGTGCTTGGTTGCAAATATTGACTAGATCATTATATACACATTGAAGAGCAGAGGGCCGAATGCTGCCTTGGGCACACCAAACTTCAAGATTTGCAAAGAGGAAACATGACCATTCACCGAGACGCACTGCTTACGATGTTCTAAATATGAATGAATAAGTATCAAAGGCGTGCCACGTATGCCATAACACGAAAGTTTATCAAGGAGCTTTGAATGGTTAAGACAATCAAACGCTTTACTAAGATCAATAAATATTCCCAGCGTCAGCCATTTGCATTTTGTATTCTGTAATATGATTTCTTTCTGTGATATCAAAGCGCTTTCCGTGGATTTTCCCTTGCGAAATCCGAACTGGGAGTCAGTTAGCACTGATGTCTGGGTAAAAAATTCGTCTAAACGAAGTGTAGCGCACGCGCGTGGCCAGGTGATAAGGAACGCCTCGGTGTTCCAAAGAGCATGACATTGCAAGATTGAGCTTTGAATTTTGGGCTGGCCTTGGTTCCGCGCTTCAGCCGTCAGAGGGCAGGACAGCCGCCGCCAAGATGCGCTTGGATAAGAATCCGAAACCAGAGTGCACGTCAGAATGAAGGGTTTTTCGAAACATGGTACAATGCTCGGCATGCTTTGTACTTGTCTAAAAAGTGTTGATATAGGGGTTTATTGATGATGTCCAGTGAGTTTCTAATTGAAACTATGGCCTTCAAAGGAACGAATAAAAAGTTATTTTTTTTTTTAAACTCACAAAAACTATTTTTTTCTAAACGTTTTTTTTATTTTTTCTAAATAGGCTCTTGGGCAGACAATCAGCACAGCATCACCTTTTTTTTCTGTGGGATGCTTTGTTTTCGCAGGAGAGATTTGACCTGCGTTTTCTGAAACACCCTGTATACATTAGCATTCAATAATTCGTCCTGCCCACGCTTCATCAAGCTCTTGAAAAATTTTCCCAAGGCTGTTGCTACTATTTCCAATCCTAAACGTTTGAGGTTAGATCTAAGAACCATTTTCATCTAATAATCAGCACGCCCCCTTCCCACGTATACTTTTATTGTATTGGCAAAAGAAATATCTGTACTCTATTTTATCTTTGTTAAAAAAACATATACTTAACTTGATCACCGTGGGAACCGCGTCGTCCTGCATGCACGCCGACGAACATTGCTTATATTATTGTTTGATTATGGTGAGAATCTACATCGGAGGTAAAATGCCGAGCCATGTAAGAATTGGGAATGACTAGTGCGCGTTTCAAATGAACAAAACGTAAAGCCAAATTGACCTCTCATTTGAATAAAAAATTTTACAGAATTATTTTAACGCTAAAAGCAATTTGACGAAGAATGGAAAGTTTAACCAAAGTCATAGCAAAACAAACCTCCGATGTTCGGGATCAACAAGGTCCCTTGGTCACGGGTGACCAAGGGACCTTGTTGAACTTGCATGAATAGCGAGGGCACTTACTTGCTTTCCTTCCCATCGTATTTGTCGGAGCGATTGAGTTCAGGGAAGTTTTTTTGGTTTCGCCCACGTAGGCAGCAGGGCAGTCCCTGCACTGGATGCGGGAGATGAGGCCTTGAGACTTCTCTCTCCTGGTCTGTCCTTGGGGAGAGAGAGTCGGTGACGGATGGTGGACTTGTGAGTGATCGCGATCCCATGTTGAACACGTCGTCGGGACGGGAACTCTCCCAAGCGTCTCAGGACTCCGTCATACCGTCGAGAATTCCGGACGCAGCCAGCCTCTGTCCACCTCACAGGCACGCGCGTGACCAAGGGACCGAGTTAGTCCCGAAACGTCGGGAATTTTGTTTTTATTAAAATTTTCCTTTTTCAACCGTTTCCTAACCAAACAAATTTCTGTCGATGGTTACTTTTAATTGTAACTTATGTAAATACACGCACGCCTCTGATGTAAAACTGCTTCAATACATGGAAACTGTCTATGACTTGTCCGTTTTACAGAACGTCCCCTGGACCGCAAATTTCATACTGGAAGGATTCATTGCTGTCCGCTACGAAAGACAACACAAGGGCAGAGATTTGTGGTTCTACAGTATTGCTTACTTGAAACACCCAAAACTCACTCGAGTATCGAAAAACGCAGTAAAATATGAAAGCAGGGGGATCTTCAATGGAGTCACCTCCTCTGACCTGGCGGTTCAATTGAAAGAGAAAAGTTTCAACCGCGATAAAAAGAAGCCAAAACAAAACAATCTTCTTCCTGACCTAATTGACAATGAATAAAGAGAGAGGAAGACGAGCATGAAGCCCGCAGAACACAAGACAATCAGCACCAACGTGTTGAACCCAAGGTGTTGGTACGTGGCAAATAATAAAACTGAAAAAGCATTACTTCTTTGTATGCTTTCTTTTTAGGTTAAATAAAAACGGCATTTTTTTTTAGAACTCGTCGATTCAGTGTTTATAGCTATATTCAGAATGTGTGTGAGAGTTTTATTGTTTAATTATCAGAATGTCAATCTAGCCGAAGGCAAATGGAGCACGTGAGCAAGTGTGTGACGGGGATCGGAAATCAACTACATACTGGTGGTTCACGGGGCAAACCAAAGAAGGGTATCTGGCAATTAAGCGCGTCGGCGAAAAGCTAGCTGGAGATAAGCTCACCGCAAACACCAACGTTTTCACGGAGGCGGAGAAAGGCTGACCTAGTAATCTATGAACCGAGCGTTCACTCAATTAACGTAATATCTAAATTCCATAAGTGCATGCGATTATTCTGCACTGCACTAGCGAATAGATTTTATTTCCAAGTGTTCTATCTCATACACGTCATGGGTAGCACGACGAAGTAAAATAACTAACATAGAAATCGGTAAAATGCGATAATTGAAGGATAGCCAGGGAAAAAAATATAATCAGTGTACGGGATTGCAGCTTGAATAGCTCCTGAACAGGGACATAGGTATAGTAGCCGGCATAGTACTGCCAAAGGTTCACATTCCACCGTTTATTTAAAAGGCGGCGGTCCTACGATCGCAACAATAATGCCGGGGCTGGCTGTACTTCGGTTCGGCTCATGTTCGTGGTACAAATGTCGCGTCTGCGCGTGAGTAGCGCAATTCGTTTTAATCACAAATGCATCAAATTGCATCTTCAATATCTTAGGACAAAATGTGATATCCATCTCTGCAAATGTAAATCGCAACGAAGAAACAAAAAGCGCAAGTTTTGATATTTATGAAGACATGCCTTTGCGAAATCTACACTCTAAAAAAAGCCCGTGCGTCTTCTTTTCCGCACAACACTCGGAGAGCCAATCACCGCAACCTACGGAGACAGCTCAGCCAATGACGATGCCAAAACATATGTTTAGACCAAAAAACGCAGTCTGAGTTGTGACATTAAGCAATGTAAAACGTCACGCTTGCATTGCGTTTTTTGGTCTAAACATATGTTTCGGTTGTCATTCGCTGAGCTGCCGCCGTAGGTTGAGGTGATTGGCTCTCCGAGTGTTGTGCGGTAAAGTAGACGCACGGGCTTTTTTTAGAGTGTAGGTTTATAGATTTGTAATGCAACCAAGTCGAGTTCAGAGTTTATTAATAAAGAGATAAAGGGTACGTGCAGTCTCGTATTTACATATTTTCTCGAATTAGTTCACACATACTCATTTTAATCATTTTTTAAGTGTCTTTTTTTTTTATAAAAATTGAAAGTGTCATAAATTAGTGTAGCCTTGCAACTGAGCAACGGACTTTGTGGGTTTATTTCTAACGAACCAAGCCACCCGGCATAAAAAATGTATATATATGAGACGCGCAACTGCAGTCCTTTAGTCAAACATTCTACCTTATAATGCTTTAATTTCAAAATGTCATCCTAGGAGTTCTGACATTATTTTTAATTGTGTTCAAGCGGAACTAGATGGGTCCTCTATAAGGCTAGTTTCTTGTATTTGTGTTCAAAGTCGTTCAAAAATAATTTCACAATGAAAAAATGTCTTGAGAAATGACTATGTACACGAAAAACGCAATTCAGAGAAAACGAGAGTTATTTCGAACGTGAATTTGTTATCAAACTTTTCCTCAACCCATTTGAGATTACTTTCCACGATTATAATGTTTCACAAGCTAACTAATTGTTCTAAGTATCGAATATAATTTCCGCGGTAGCAGACGACGCACACTTGCGCAATCTCTTGCTTGTATAGATCAGCAGTTCTAGTTGATGTTCCCAAAGACAATACGGACAGCGCCACTATTCCTAGTTACAATGTTGCCAACGTTTGGCGTTTCCATGCCAATGTGTTGCTAGGTTGTCGTTACAGCCTAACGCGACCTTCCGCGGGTGCGGGCATGACTCCGCAAATTTTTCTTTCCACCATTTTATTATATTTTTGGATTTACTACGAGTCATCCCGGGTTCTGTTCTATGTAGATAAGCTGGGCCTCTAAACTCGTCAAACACAAAGTTGGGGCGCGAAGTTGATAAAGCGCACCGATTGGCCTATCACGACGATGACTTCGCATTTTTGAGCCAACGTCCAATCGGCGCGCTCCACGAACTTTCTGCTCCATCTTTGTGTTTGACGAGTTTAGGGCCCCGGGAGGAGTATTGTATTCGTGACGTGCGTGTTGGATTCAAAAAAGAGGCCTCTTTCGCTATGAAAAGGTGGAAAGGGTATTCGAAAAAAACAAAAATGCAGATAGCATCGTTTGTTGTGCCATAGCCTCCTCTATATTCACAAAGCCTGGCAGTTCGACGACGGAGCCATAGAGTGCCCGGTCGCAGATTTGGAGCGCAAGGAACTGGTAGCAGAGACCATTTCTCAGGGAAGCTGGTATTCAGCACACAGCTTTTGCAGCGGCGAGTACTCGAAACATGGTTTTCAAACCCAACGAGAAAAGAAGCGGTAGAGTGAGGAACGCGAGGAGCGCGAGCGGACATTCTATCCCTCGGGACAAGTGTGTTTCGGCGTCTCGCCGCAGCGGGGCGCCCGTTACATGCCTCTCCTCTCATCCGTTGTCTGCCGCTCTACCTTTTCACTTTCGGCGGCCGCGTCTCGTGGCGATCTGCCAGGCTTTGTCAGTATAATGGAGGCTATGGTTGTGCGGAATAGCGCCAATGATGTGACGTCCTAAAAAAAAGTAGAAAGAGCTTAAAAATAAATTAAAAAATGGGAAAACAGAAAGGGATTGAGCAAGGATGAAAGCTGCGTGTTCAATATAATAATAATAATAATAATAATAATAATAATAATAATGTTTTATTTTTCCTTAGTGCCCACAAACAGCTGCAACGCCTTTTGTGTGGTGCACTGTCATTTCGTGTTTACAGCAACACTATTTAAAATACAAGCATGCACAAAATTTCACAGACATTTGTAAGGACAATACAAGTTTTCAGAGCCAATACAAGCTTACAATAACTCTTGGTTGGATAAAATACACTTTTTCAAGGCCGACTTGAAACTAACAAAATCAAGAAAAATATCAACGTCCCAATCGCATATAAGATTGTAGGCAGACTGCATCCGAAACAATGGCGATGATTCACAAATTCTAGTAGGATAAAATGTTAAAAAATGGCGACTAGCTCTGAATGGCACATGAAAGTCTATATTCATAAGTAAATTTTCAGTATTAACAGTATCATGCACTACCTTATGAAGAAAATGAATGTCTCTAACAGCCCTCCTCGTTGATAGCCTTTCAAGGTTAAATAATGACAGCAACAAATCGTAACTAAAAAACAGTTTCCGACCAATGTATCGGTCATAAATAATTCGAATAAATTTCTTCTGCACACGCTCAATGATTTTAACTTGTGTTAAAATAGTGAATTCCAACTAATTGAACCAAATTCAAGTCCTGAGCGTACAAGGCTACAGAACAGACGCACTACAGATAATGGTGAAGTGAAAGAACTTGATAAACGAGTGATCATTCCCAACTTTCTTATCGCTGATCCAACAATTTTAGAAACGTGCGCAGTGAATGATAGAGTACTATCAATATAGACGCCAAGGTATCTTATCAGAGATACACGATCTATCACATTTCCCTCAAGCACATAAGGGTAAAAGAAAACGTCCCGCTTTCTATATAAAGAAATCACTTTTGTTTTTTCAGGATTTAGCGACAAAGCATTTTTTCTACACCACTCAGAAATTGCACCAATATCAGTTTGCAATAAAGTACAATCAGTATGGTCTTTAATATTTAAAAAGAGTTTAATGTCGTCAGCAAAAAGAAGGACGTTTGAGTGATTGACGCAGGATACTATATCGTTTACAAACAAAATAAACAACAGTGGTCCCAGGTTCGAACCTTGGGGTACACCAGAAGTTGATGTAAAACACTTCGAAAAAGAGTTGCCAACACGAACAGTATTACTGCGTAAACTCAAGTAGCTCCTGAACCATTCACAAAGCTTTGGGCACAAGCCATAAAAAGAAAGTTTGCAGAGGAGTAAAGTATGATCTACACGGTCAAAGGCATTCGACATGTCAAAATATATGGCATCAATTTGGCCTCTGTTTGTGACTATCGGCACAGAGAAATCTACAAAAAAACACAAATTTGTTTCAATGGACTTCCCCTTTAAGAAACCATGCTGAAAAGGACTAATTTTTTGACTGAGGTAATTTGAGATCCGGTTATGCATAACCATTTCAAAAACCTTCGCAAAACCGCACAATAACGAAACGGGACGATAGTTACTAACTAATGACGGATCACCAACTTTGAATATGGGCACAGCTATAGAAGACTTCCACAAACTAGGGAAAGTACCCTTCATGAGAGATAGGTTAAATATATGTTCCAAAAGGGGAGCAAATATATCAGAACAAGCCTTAATAATAAAATTGGGTATACCGTCAATTCCCGTCGAGAACTTAGGTTTTAATTTTTTTTATCGCCTCAAGGACTTCTGAGACATCGACAGTAAAAGCAGATAAAAAGTCTGTGTTGTTAATGTTGTCTGATGCACCGGCAGTTCTCAAACTAGAGTAGCAGTGACTAAAGTAATCAGAGAAACGATTAGCTATGTCAATTGGCGAGGACAAATAGCCAGTTGCTTCACGTAAGCATAAGTTTTGTGCATTGTCACGCATGTGGGTTTTAGCATAGCGCCAGAAGGTGCGAGGTTCTCTAGTCAAACTTTTTCAACATTCGACGAGTGCAATAGCTTATCCTTTTTATAGACTTTTTCCACCAGAGCACGGTAAACACTGAATTTTTCATACCAGGTGGTTAGTCCTGTTTTCTTATACATTCGATTACAGTGAGACTTATTGCGAAATAGGCGTTTTAGTTCTCTAGAGAACCAGCTAGGATACTTAGATTTATGTGCTTGCTGTTTCGGAATAAAAACGCCCATTGCAGTAGACACTACCGTAGTCAATTTTGTTGTGGCTGAATCAGCATTTTGATCCGATAAAACATCACACCAATTATGCTGAACAAGACTATCGTAGAAGCCGCAATAGTCTACATTTCGATAACAAAACGACGACAACTGATGATTTGCACGGGGCCTACATGACAAACAAAACTGAACTACAAACGGGGGATGATATGCATCGACAGGCACCAAAGGTATAACAGCCGGAACAAGATACTCTATGGGTACATTTGATAAGCATAAATCAAGCAAGTCATCAGCAGTATTTTTGCAAAAGTTAAACTGAGTAAACCCACAGAAATTTGAAAAAGAAAGTAACCATTCCGCTTTTTTAGAAGTAACACTATTCATATGTGACAGCGTTCCAGTCGACCAATCAAGACCAGGAAGGTTAAAATCTCCATATATTTGTACTCTGTATTTAGAAAAATTAACAATATTACAGAGGGTCTCAAAATGGTCAATAAACGCAATGTCATCAAAAAGTGAAGGGAAATAATAGTTTCCTATTAAATAGTGGAAACCATCGCTGGCAGGAATTTCCACCCAAACACACTCAGCATAGGTTTCGAAATCCGCTCTTCGAAGCGACTGAACAGCACAGTCAACAGCTACCAAAACCCCACCTCCAATTTTTTGACCCGTGTTTGCATAGTCGCGATCTCTCCTGTGAACAACATAGTTTGGAGGAAAGTATTCAACACTGGATATTCTGTCACAGAGCCACGTTTCTGTCAGACAAACTATGTCTATGTCAGTTGAAAGAATACTCGTCATCAGCTCCGCTGCTTTTGTTTTTAAGCCACGAGCATTCTGATAAAAAAACCTTAGGGCGTAGATGCATCGTCGTCTAAGCTTTCTGTCTCAGGTACATATAAACGAGTCCTGTCAAGTTTGCCGTAGATCTCTCCAGCGCGTATCGCGCAGGCACAAAATGCTGAGTCACTGGCCTGCGCACGCATGCGCGGCGTCTCATATTTCGTGCAAGAGAGGCACTGCGCACGCCCAGAACGCCTCTTACAGTCCGGTAGACAAAGATGGCAGCGCCCAGAAGGTGATTAATGGAAAGGTCTATAGCACGTACACATGTACACATATACACACACATAATTGAAGACAGGCAAGCTATGTTGCTTTTGAGAATTAGTCGGCCAGATCATCCAGTATGCCCAGACAATATGAATCTCCGTCAGAAGACGAAAAACTACTTGATCAGGACAAATCAAACAAAGAGCACATTAGCAGTAAAAAACAAAACAAAAACACTGCATAACAGGCTTAACCAAGAAAATAAATCAAGATTTTCCCCCCCTCCGTGAAAAAAACAACGCACATTAATTTTTTAAGCCTGCACAAACGCGGCGAACAATGCGGCCACACGTAACAACACAGCAGAGAAAAATAACATCAGCAAGATGTAAGTAAACCGACCATCTCTCTAGCAAAAAAAAAAAAAAATCCTTAAGCCTGCCGATAAACGCTGCACGAAAGAGACAACACCTGAACACGAAAAAAAGACACTTTTTTACTTTTGGAGTTACAATAGATACACATTTATGCCTTTCTTTGGAGCTCGGGAAAACGGTCTCAAGCAGATATCCACGTTCGATGTATGTAATTCGTTCTATCGTCTAAGCTCAACGGACAACTCACGCTTACCTTTAGTAGGGAACAGGGAGCAGCTGTCCTCATCCGTCATTGACGACGAAGAAGTTTGAGGCCGACTTTGTCCACTGGTCATGATGGGATTCCTGAGGCTCTCGTCAAGGCTTATCACGAGTTTCTTACCCCCGTGCTTTAGTCATTCTTTTAACAACTCGTTACGATTAAGCGTGTTCCCGATACATGGAAGGTGGCAGTTGTGATTTCAGTGCATAAGTCGGGAAGTAGTGAAGACGTGTCAAATTATTGACCCGTTTCTACGGTTCAGTCATACGCCCACTCAGAAGAAGCCCTGTGCCAGTAGCTCCCTTCTGGTAAACTGCTGCAAAGTATAAGTCATTAAACACACTCGATTGGACAATTTATAGATTTTAAAATAATTTCTAAGCAACTTTAGATTGCTATAGAAGCACACGTCAAGTGGTGTCCCATTCTAAGTAAGCAGTAAAAAAATGTAATACTTTTATTTTGTGGATATGGTGGCGGAGTTTCTTGTAGCACATCATACTATGATCTACTAAAAAATATTCCGCCACCAGATCACGAGGATATCAGAACTCTGGAGTTCCTGGCATCGCTGTAATTGGAATATAGCTAGTATAGACAATTGGAAGCATGGTTCCCCGACTGGTACCCCAGAGTGCAAGCACGTAAAGCTTGCACGTGAAGATAGCTTTGGCAAGCTCGAAATTGCACGAGCTTCCTCGCTTGAGCAGAGACATGGCGGTGGGCTCTACCACACTTCATCCCAAGTCACTTCATCCCAGGACATTTCATCCCAGACACATCATACCAAAGTCATTTCATCCCAGGATGTTTCACCCCAAGACAGTTCATCCCATGGACAATTCATGCTTCGACATTTGATGCCAGAATAGTCCATACGGTTCAGCCCATTCAAGGGCTACTCACTTCATCCCAGGTCAGTTCATCCCAGGACTGTTTATCCCGGACACTTCATACCAGAAACGTTCTATCCCGAGACGTCTCATCCCAAGACTCTTCATACCAAGGACATTTCATACCTGGATATTTTATACCACAAAGTGTTCTGTCTCGAAGAAGAAGTTATAAAATCGGTTTTTCACGCGCGAAGCCGACATATGCACTTCGTCTTTCTTCTATTGTCACCCGTGCCACGTAAGACCGTCCTGCACTTGGCATCGAGCTTCCATCAGTCGAACAGTCGAGCCGGCCCGACTCATTGATTGTCATCGAGTTTGTTTATAGAACATGGCCACCTTTGTGGCTTCTCGTCGAGGATCGCCGAAGCTCTGCTTCGAAGGTTATATGTACACCAAGCACAGGACCAGCGACGAGAAGACGGCATGGAGATGCGAGAAATTCCAGGAGGGTTGCCGGGGACGTGCTGTTACTGCAGGTGAGACGACCACTGTGACACAAGGCCACACTTGCCATCTACCGAGTCCAGAAAATGTCGCTGCGGCGCGTTTACAAGATGAGGTCAAAACTGCAGCCAAGCGTTCCCACGACACCCCTCGGAACGTCGTGGCCGCCTGCCTACAAGGGGCAAGACCGGCGACTATCGCGAAGCTCCCCAAGCTGTCATCACTGGAAAGGAACGTGAACAGAGTTCGACGCGAAGCCAATAGCGCAGCTCAAGTTCCCCACCGAATCGAGGACGTAATTGTACCTGAACACCTGCGCATGACAAGAACAGCGTCACCTGAAGTATTTCTCGCAGGGGACACAGGCTGTATTGACTCGGAAAGAATAATAATTTTCGCCTGTAACACGGACCTGTGCCGTTTAAACACCTGCGAAACCTGGTTGTGTGACGGCACATTTAAAGTAGCACCAGAGATGTTTTACCAGCTTTGGGTTGTTCATGGCCTCTTCAAAGGCAGGGTGCTTCCCCTTGTTTACTGCCTCTTGCCAAACAAGCGCGAAGCGACGTACAAAAGAGCAACGCGGATGCTACTGGAGGCTGTTGACGATGCCACTTCAAGCCCACGACAGGTGCACACAGTAGTGATGGACTTCGAAAAGGCTGAAGAGAATGCTTTTCGGGAATGCATTCCTGACGTCGATGTGCATGGATGCTTATTTAATTTCGCGCAAAGCATCTGGCGCCGAATTCAAGACCTCGGCATGCACACGCGATTCATTGATGATTCCAGCTACCACCTCATCCTGAAGAAATTCATCGCACTGTGCTTCTGCGATGTTTTCGACATCTGCGACAGATATCGCATGCTCGCAAGACAGCTGCTGGACATGTTTGGACGCACGGAACAGCACCAAGAGTTCCTAGACTACTTTGAGAATACCTGGGTCGGTCGACCCCACAAGGACCCAAGGTTCCCAATATCCATGTGGAATTGCAAGCGCGTGACAGAGGTCAGCCTTCCCAGAACCAACAATAGCGTTGAAAGCTGGCACCGGGTATTTCAAAATTCTATCGGTGCATCCCATCCTACAGTATTCAAGTTGTTGGATGCGCTTCTCTCCGAACAAGTCCGTGTGAACGCGATGGCCATTCAGCTGGACGTGGGTCATGAGCCACTGCTGTACACGAAGAAGGAGTACGAGCAGTCTAACAAGCGTCTATGCCGGATCCTGGATGACTATAACAACAGAGACGCAGACAGCTTTCTCAATGCGTGCTCGTGCTATGTACTTGGCGATTCTTGAGTTTATTAGCCAGAATTGTGTGCTTTGAAGAGCGTATTAGCCCGAATTTTGGCCTCTTGTTAAGGTTTTGCTCTTATGGGTGGGTTATTGTAAAATAAACGTTTTAAATTTTCATATTTCTGGTGAATGTTGTCTTGGAACGATACCTTTCGGCCGGTTTTCAAGGGACATCAATCCCCAGTATTGCGGTTTGTTGCGGTATACAGCTTCCATAAGAAGTAGATCTGACCATTCCAGCAGCACTGCAAATAGGGATTGAAGTAAGTGAATGAATGAGAGGAAAGAATACAAAAAGAGTAGAAAGGGCTCTAAGTGGAATGGGCTGACTTTCGCTGAAGTCCAGTACCGAGTTTTCTGTGGGCACTCCTATGCACACCCCAAAATGGCGTTCCTTTAAGTGCTGCAGCCGGTGAAATGCGACCTATTTTACATGAACACGACGACTTTGATGGTGCGCAAAGAATAGTCTGTAAGATTTCTTCTTGCTCGAGCTCAGCAACTCGTGGGTGCCCCAAATTATTCTGGTATGAAATGCCTGGGTATTTCATGCCACTGGCATGGAACGTCTTGGGATGAAACATCCTGGGATGAAATGACTTTTGTGTGAAGTGACCGGGATGAACATTCCTGGGATGACGTATCCGGGGATGAAGTGTGGCAGAGCCACTCCAAAGTATGAAATATCCTGGCATGTAATGTTCATGGGATGAAACATCTTGGGATCCAACGTCTTGGGATGAAACACCTTTGGTATAAAGTGTTTGGGATGAAGTGTCCTGGGATGAAGTATCTTGGGATGAACTGAGTGGACCCCATGGCGGTGACCAGTGGCCTTGCTTGCGATCGTTTATACTTCAGGACAACTATCTGTGGCTATGCAGTCAAAGCTATAGGCACACGTGTGCTCCCGCATTTTGGGCACCCATCAAAGCTGTGAACGCGCACTCTATACTTCTTCTGAAATGCCACAGAAAGTTGTCGGCGAGTATAGACATATCAGGAACTCCAGAGTTTTGTACAACGGTGTGCGTGACACGAGCATAATCGTATAGCTTAGAATAGAGACACTAAATGAGCTGCGCTTAGAGTATTGGCACACTGTTCCCCGATATTGTTGTGGGCGCACTGCCGATCGCCATGATTGAAAAGGGCGACTTCCTCAGCATCAGATTCGGTGTTAGGGAGCTCATGTAATATTGCTTTACTCTGTCGCGAACGTAAACATTTGTGGAGGACGGAAAAGCGCTTTCTCTGATTTCAGATACAGCTTCAGATGAGTGGAAACCATGATTTTAAGTACCAAGATGCGTAAGTGTCGTTACTCTGAAGCGTAGCTTATTTAGTGGCACTAGAACGGAAGATATTTTCCTGATGCGAGTTCCTGTGCCCAAGACAAGTCTCTAGGGGCTCTAAACTCGTCAAACACAAAGTTTGGGCCGAAGTTCAGGGAGCGCATCAATTGGACTATTACGACGATGACTTCGCGTTTTTGTCGCCAGCGTCCAATAGACCATATGCGAAATGTAGAGCGCCATCTAGTAGCGCGCCGAAAACTACGTGCGCCATCTTGTTAGTGGCGAGAAAACGAAACCAGAGACCCGACCGGCAAAGACCCCATGTAAACAAGCGATCGCGCTTTGTGCGAGAGATGCAATGCCAACGATTGCTGCGTTCCGCTGCGGATGCAGCTATAAACCTTTGATTCGTGCGTGACGTGAACGCGAACGTGAACAGAGTTCATATTTTTCCTTATTTTTATTTGTTACTTGAGACGCAGCTTTTGACAAAAACAATCGGTGACAACGCGAAGAAACATACGGACGTTATCGCGCGGCGTGAAGCCATTAACAACTATTGATCTGGGCCCTAATCTTTTCACGAAGTTGTACCAAATTTGTTTATGACCTTCTTTTTTCTTTTATGTACGTTGTAGTGTCGGCCTGCCTTTTTCTTGATGCGCAAGCAGCTCAATGCATGCGGACGAGACCAAGGCTGTTAAGCGAGGCAAAAAGATAGCAGTTTTAATAATCTACGCCACCCACCATAATTGAAGATGCGTATGGTTAACAGTGGTATGGTTAGGTTCATCGCAGTGGCCAAAACTTCGATGTCGGCGGCGGAAAAAACTTACGTTGCGGACGTCGAATAAAGCAACACGTGCGGTGCCAACTTCATTTTACAACCTCCTCGTCTTTTCTTTTTTTTTTCTTTGTCGCAGCCGAGGTAGAAATTTTGTTTTGTGCAAAGAAGCTGGGGGGCAGTTTTGAGAAAGTCGCTGCAGTTATTCTGTCAGGGTTGAACAAATCTTCATTAATAGCGCAACATCCGTCAACTGTGCTTGAGGTCAATGCTATCTGAAACCAATTTTATCCTTTTGCAACGCTTGAAAAAAAAATATTGCCCAGAGCACAGTTTCCTTTAGAAGAACGCAGAGCGTTCCACCAAAAACCTTGCTCCAGTAACTAAAAAAAGAAAAACTAATTTTGAGTCATGTATTCGCGTGGAGCAGTATACCGCTAAACAGTACGACTTCAAGCGTATTCGCATCGAAAAAAGGATTAAAAGTGTTCTCAAAGATGAATGGCATGACGGCCTAGTCCTTTTGGAGGCCTGTGCACACGCTGGGGACAACCGGCAGTGTGAGCTTCCACAGCGAAGGCGTAGGACTTAGTCCGCTGCTTCGACGAGGTTGTCGCCAGCGTGCACAGGCCTCCGAGAGTTTTGTTGGACAGTTGCGGTAGGTTGTTTAAACTGTTCGTCCACATTCCATGTCAGAAGGCGGAAAACACAGCTGCTGCGCTATCGCACACTGCCCGTACGGCTCTCTCCGACGCCTCCACCGTGCTTCGGTACCGACGACGCTTGCCAACATTAGGGAGTTTTAGTAGATCGTTTTCAAAGGCCCGCTACCGCTAGGAGCGCGCGCTTCAGAGCGTGCATCGAAGTGGCAGCGCGAGCTCCAGCTACGATTAGCGTGGCCTGAAAACACGATCTACTAAAACTCTCTATTAAAATGGCGACGCTCTCAGTGTTGTCAGACCACAAAGCAATTTCGCATAAGGCCTATTGGCGCGCATGTGGTAGGGTTGCCTTGCTGCATGCCCATCCGGCAGGAACAACACGAAGCCGGGGTTTTCATAACAAGAAACTACATTTATTAGAGTAACAGGAATGGGTTGTTAGTGTTGAAGTATAACATGGCCGTAGCGTTTGATCTACACGCCTCCGTGACCTCGGTCCGTCTCCCCCACTGATCTCTATGTCTATTTGCTGGATCGCGTTTGACCAGCTCCGCCCATGGACGGGAATGTGGTCACGGTCGGCTATCTTTTTGGTAGTGTTATATTATCTCTAGCCATCATAGTAATATTGCGGACGGCGCAATGGCGGCAGGCTGCCATAAAATAGCCGTGGATCTAGTACACTGTACCGTGGGTGATATTTCGTGCTTGATTGAAGATGTTCGACGAAGCAGATTCTTGAAACCCGGCGTGAACGGTAGCCTCATCTTTGAGGACCCGGCGAAAGGCAGCCTGCCACCACACCTGCCAAAACGCTGTCTGCCATGGATGGATGATAGTGGCTGCAGGAGCTGTACCTTGGCTAGAGGTAATATAACTCTACCAAAAAGATGGCCGACAGTGGCCGCATTCGCGGAGCGGGCAAACGCGATCCAGCAATTGTCATAGAGATCAGTGGATGGATAGGGAAAGAATTGCGGTAACTAAGAGGAGATTGGAAGATTGGTGGAAAAGATCTAGGGAAGGATAAACAAATACAGATAAAAATAAGCAATGTAATCACTTTAAAAAGGGGGTGGGGTTGTGTTATAACAAAATTTATACAAATTAAAAAAAAGAAGGGATGACGAAATGTTAGGCTAGGTGGCGCAAGCTGCCGCCCGTCACAAAGGGTATAGCCATTACCATCCATCCATCCATCCTTCTGTGGGCGTGTTCCCAACGAGCTTGAGTAAACTTAGAGCGGTAAACCAGCGGCCAAAAATGGCACCCCCCCGGTTGCGGCCATCTTGACCGTTTGCCACATTAGTGATCACGTGACTTTAAGATGGCTGCGTCCATAGGTGCTCCAGATAAGATTGGCCAGATTACGGTAAGCAAGGCCGCGGTCCAAAATTTACTTGATCTCACTCTAGGGTAAATGTTCTGTATCTTGGAGTTCGAAAACCTACCCGCGTCCAGTTACTCTATCAGTCTTGTCACGTGACATGACCCACCGGAGTAACGCGGATCCACGCGAGTAAGATTCGAACGCATCCCCAGAGGGCCGCTCTGGCCGCTTTGCTTACCGTGATCTGGCCAGTCTGATCTGGCCCACCTCTGGGCGCAGCCATCTTGACGTCACGGGATCACTAATGTGGCAAACGGGCAAGATGGCAGCAACCGGGGGGGTGCCATTTCCTCTGCAGGCCCTGGGTTGCGGTTTACCGCTCTAAGTCATACTCAAGCTCGTTGCGTGTTCCATGCCTGTCCTATAGACCTTTCCAAAAAGCGCCTTCTGCGCGCTGCCATCTTTGTCTGCTGAGCTGTGGAACGCCTTCTGAGCATGCGCTGTTGGTCTGCTGTGCGGTATATCGGATGCTGCGCATGCGTCCACAGCTTAGTGACTCAGCATTTTCCGCCCGGGCGCTTCGTTCGAGACTGCCGCTGGAAAGGTCTATAGACCATTCCATTTAGCGCTCTCTGGGCGGCACCATTTTGTTCGACAGCAGCGCCCTCTCCATACATCCGGGAAATTCAGCGGGTTCGGCGGGGTAAAACGAGAGAGGGCACGCGCCCGACTCCGCTAGCAGACGACAAACCGGGAGGTTGCCATTTTCCATCTTTGGGCTGTACCGGCGGGCTGTACGGAACATCGAACCCTCGCTCGTGGCTGCGTTGTGAAGTGGTTCGCGTTCTTAAAATAGTTATGGCTACTCCAAAATCAGCCTATAGCTCTCTGTTGTTCTATTTCGGTAAATGATCAACTAGCATATTTTTTCCGTCACTTAAATAGCAGTTGAGTCAGCCGGCAGTACTACCCTCAACTACTGCGTGTATTGTGGCAGGAGAGCACGATTTCTCACGGTCGCTAAAGGCCTACACCAGTACGAACTTTGTATAGTAAAAAAGGTACAGCAACCAGATTTACTTTTCGCCGGAGAGACCGGCCTATCTGACACAGTTTTCCCTATTTGTTTTATTTGCACGCAGGTAACAGCGCAAATAAACCCTGTTAGTTTTTTTTTTTTTTTTTTTTTTTTTATCTAGCATAGTTTTTATTACACGATAACTGGCATACCAAAATCTGCGCATCTGCGCTTGAAATTTCCAAAATGAAGTGATTTTAAACAGAGTTTGCACGCCAGCCGGATGCTATAGGTACAGCCCACTCGGCGGAGCAGACGACATGCGGGGTGAGAGGAGGAGGGCAATTTTTTCTGTCTATTAACCTCTCTGCTATAACCCTAATGGAACGGTCTATACGTGCGCTGTTGCGCGCCTCGGACGTTGTCCACTTTGGGCGGTCGGCAGCGGCCCCTGAGCGTGGTGGCAGACCCTCGCTCCCACACTCCCCCCCCTTAAGCGTGGACGGCGGCTTTGTATCGGCACCATGGCGCGCTCCAGGTCGCGGTCGTCCTTTGTGGCCGTTCCCGGCATCGCCGGCAGAGGCCATTTCCGGGGTCCCTGGCCCGTCCTGCCCACTGGCCGCGGTTCCGTGGGGTGGGCCTCGCCGGTTGTCGCCCTCGGTGACTGGGGCCGCCACGTGTCCTGGGACCCTGGCGTCCAGATGCCCGGGATTGGTGGTGGCGTTACCCGTGATCCATCTTCGTGGATCAGAACGAGCGATTGCTATTGGTGACTCTCATGTGTAACCCCTGGCTTTATAATGAATAAAAAAATATAAAGGATATGGGGTGGACACACAATCGCGCAATATTTCCCCCCCTCAGAAAGGCGATAAGATCCGTGGGATGATATACGAGGTACAACGCTCGAAACTCGACAGAAAAAAAAAAAAATAAGAGGAATCTTGTCCACCGCTCTATAACTTCTCTCTCAGCCGTCACCGACGTCGCAGGTTGTACCGCCTGTGTGGCGGTGAGACGGAGGCCGGGACCGGGCCGTCGTCGGCATCGGTCCGATCCTGCGAAAAACCATCTTCCGGGATGTGGAATTGTTTAAGGCCGGTGACATGAGTTGGTCCTGTGGACTCACCACTGAAATGGTCAATTACTGTGTATGTAAGCGGGGAAAGCTTTTTGCCTACACGAAACGGACCATCCCACCTGTTGGCCAGTGAGGCCGTGAAGCCTTTCGCCGCGTCACTCAGGGGGTGAGTGCGCCTGAGCACCAAGTCTCCCACCTCAAACTGCAGGTCTCAGCGTCCCTGGTTGTACTGGTCGGATTGCTGCAGTCTGGCAACGTCAAGGTTCTCCCGGGCTTCCTTGAGGTTGATAGCGAAACGCTTTCTCAGGTCGTCTGCGAACTTTGTGTAGTTGCGGTCCTGTGCCCTGGGCCGGTTTGCTCATCTTGCGGCCGCGGCTGCGGCTGCGGCCAAGAGGGATTTTTCTGTCACGTGACCAGTTCCATGGGGACAAGGAAGTACCTAGCGTCCCTGCCTAATGGCGGAGAAATCCGTATCGCTTCGAGCACAAAAACCTAATTTCGCTCGCAGAAACTGACTGCAGGAACTTTCAACTGGAGTCCAATTGACCGTCCCTTTATACTGTAGGAGCGGCAGGTAAAGTTACGGCCAGGGAGGGTAAATATGAGCCAAAATAAAGAAAAAAAACCACGCGAGATAAAAGCAGTGGCAGTATATTTATATACCTCCGCCAGCGCCGGCGGCTCGCGCTTTCTGCTGTGGTCGAGAGGTTAGAGCGTCGGTACTTCGCGTCGCGGCGTGAAAGTTGCGGGTTCAAATCGCGCTAGCAACTTCTTTTGTGTGAGTGTATTTTGCGCGTGTCTCACTTTTTAATTGTGATTTTTTTTTACGAATCATCCACTTGCACTACTGTGCCTTACTCTATTTTTACTGTTAGTCCCGCCTGTTCTATTGAAACACCGGGAAGAAAAAAAAAAGATCAAGGCAAGTTAACACGCTAATCCAATCCTTTCATAATGTTCATTAAGAGAAAACCAAGGTAACAACATCGGTATGGCTTTCACACAAACGGAGCCGAAACAAGTATACTTTCCCCAGCAACTGCAATTTTATGTTTTTAAATATGCAGCGCTCTTGCTACGACTCTTTTCAATAACAGGAGACGCCTATTTAGTACTAATAAAAACTGCAGTTGTGACAATAAAAAAAAACAAAAAAAAAACTTCCACAAAATAAGCAAAAAGAAAAAAAGACTAGCAGCTCTGGATGCATTGATTGAGCGAAATCCTAGAGGTAAGGCAGCAAGTCAAACGTCTGAGAAAGTAGTAAAACCGAAATAAAAGAGATCATACTTTTACTTGCATGGAATGTGATAAAAGGTATATTTTTACTCTTTACATTTTGCTGTGGCAATCGTTTTGTAATATTAACACATTACTTGTTGAATTTTAGTTAGAATAGCAGACGATCACAACCGAATTCAAAAATGAATCAGGCGTCGACATCGCAAACCATCTCTCTAACGTAAACACCTAAAAAGAATTTGGATCAACAAATGGAATTAATTAGAGCAGTTCGAAAACGGAAACAACAAATTCTAGAGGAGTTCAGCAGCACAGTTACCTGGCGAATGAAGAGACGGGCATGGGAAGATATTGTCAACTTTCCGCGGAGTGTACGGCATGCAGATGCAGGAGGCGTGGCGGAAATTGGTAAAGAAAGCCACAGACATGTATGCGCTCTGCCGAGGCCATGCACAATGAACTGGTGAGTCAGAACTACCTGCCCAATGATTGTATAGAGCTCATAGGGCCTTGTCTACATTCTTAGTGAGAGTGCAGTCAAATACAAAAAAAAAACAAGAGAAAGTTTCCGGCGCGATTTGAACCCGGGACTTTCACGCCGCGACGTAAAGTACCGGCGCTTTAACCTCTCGACCACAGCAGAAAGCGGGAGGCACGAGCGTTGGCGCCAGTATATAAATTTACTGCCACCGCTTTTGTCTCGCGTGGTTTTTTTATTTATTTTGGCTCATATTTAGCCTCCCTGGCCGTAACTTTACCTGCCGCTCCTACAGTATAAAGGGGCGGTCAATTGGACTCCAGTTGAAAGTCCCTGCAGTCAGTTTCTGCGAGCGAAGTTAGGCTTTTGTGCTCGAAGCGATACGGATTTCTCCGCCATTAGGCAGGGACGCTAGGTACTTCCTTGTCCCCATGGAGCTGGTCACGTGACAGAAAAATCCCTCTTGGCCGCAGCCGCGGCCGCGTCCGCAAGATGAGCAAACCGGCCCTGGGCTCTGTTGAACGGAGAGTGTTAGTGAGAGGAAAAGCAAGCTCTCTGCCAAAATTTGAGCTGGGCAGAGGTGAGCCCGGTTGATCGGTTAACCGTAGTGTGGGTGGCGAAGGCCATTTCTGGGAGCTTCTCATCCCAGTCTTTGCTACGCTCCGTATGAGCAACAAGCATCATCTTAAGGTTTCGATTTAAGGCCCGTTCACACTCTTGCGACCGAGTTCGACCGAGAGAGACCAGACCTGTTTTTAAGCCTCTAGCGATCTCTTAGGACCAGCTCAACCGGCAGCGGAGCTGGTCCTAAGAGATCGCAAGAGGCTTAAAAACCGGTCTGGTCTCTCTCGGTCGAACTCGGTCGCAAGAGTGTGAACGAGCCATTACTCTTTCGGTTATATTTTCCTGTGCATGATACGGCGAAGTCCGTTTATGTTCAATTCCCAGAACCGCGCATGCATCGACTAACACTTTGCTCGTAAAATATGACGCATTATCCGAAATTGGGCTTGCCGGGAAACCAAAACGTGCGATAACTTGAAGTAGGCAGTCCGATATTTTCTGCGAGTCCAACTTTCGTAAAGGGAACAGCTCCACCCATTTGGTGAAATGGTCTGTTTCTACGAACAAGTACTGGTTTCCGCGTGCGCTACGTGGAAATTAACCCACGACGTCACAGCAACAAATCTGCCAAGGGCTCTGGCTCGTAATCGGTGTTGTTCCTGCCCATCCGGCAGGAACAACACGAAGCCGGGGTTTCCATAACAAGAAACTACATTTATTAGAGTAACAGGAATGGGTTGTTAGTGCTGAAGTATAACATGGCCGTAGCATTTGATCTACACGCCTCCGTGACCTTGGCCCGTCTCCCCCCTTCTGTGGGTGTGTCCCTTCTTTTATAGGCTCCTGCGCCTGTCCTACGTGCGCTGTTGCGCGCCTTGGACGTTGTCCACTTTGGGCGGTCGGTAGCGGCCCCTGAGCGTGGTGGCAGACCCTCGCTCCCACAAACTTTGTGTTTGACGAGTTTAGGGCCCCAGGAGAACACCAACGTACTAAAGTGGTTTAACAAAATGGCTATAAAGGGCTATGGATACATTGGGATACGGGGAGAAGGAAAACGATTGAGATCTCTAGTTAAAAAATAAAGGTGCACATAGAAATCTGTTAACTGTTTAGAGCGAATTTAAAATTACATTTTTGATACAATTTTGTATTCCATGTTCGCATCTCTATGCTAATAAAGGTTCTACATGATTATAAACACACTTTCTAGCACTTTCGGCTTTGGTAACATTTCTGCACGCCTCTGGGCGTTTATGTTTGTGTATAGGCAACCTGCAATGCTGTTTGGTTTAACGCCATCTAGTGACTGAAGCAAGAAATATTGGGTATCCCTGGGAGTGGCGTCTGCATTGTTCAAACGTGAGCTGTGAAAGCTCACGTTTGAACAATGCAGACGCCACTCCCAGGGATTCCCAATATTTCTTCTGGTGGCGCGGCGCTTAGCATAGTGTCTGAAGCAAGAAATACTGGGTATCCCAGGAAGCCGTGATCGCGTAACATGCCAGTACGGGGGAAGCTACGGCCCTGGCGGGCCAATCGGAACGTGACTGCGTATCACCGGAGTGGGCTTTTACTGCGAAGTATCAGACTTTTCGCTGCGTCATGCTTCAATATGTGTGTGTGCGTTGCGCTCGTATGCGTAGCGCATACCGAAGCCGTCGGCACGCAATGTTGGGCTTATCGTTCACCCTTTGCCAAGTTACAGCGAGACAGGCTATAACCGTGGGCTCTCATTCTGCTGGCGCCGCCTGGCCGTTGCCGGCAGGACACAAGAAAGAAAGTCGACAGCATTCGATCCGCCAAATAAGAAAAATGGCGGTTCTGCATGTTCCCAAAAAGAATTCAAACAAGACATTAAAAAAATTGAGCCCTTACCAAAAAGAATTCAAACAAGAAATAAAAAATGGAGCCCTTATTTTAGATAAGCAGCCCTTAACAAGGGCTGCTTATCTAAAATAGCGCGACAACACGGCCGTGGTGACCCCGAGCAACATGACAGCGCAAAACTCAGTGGAGCTGAACCACGTTACGCGGCCGCCGAGTACAGACGTAAAGGTGGAACTCCGGTATCGTGCGCAAACATTTATGCTCGCGAACGGACATACATCGCCGCCCTGGCATTTGAACTAAATATTGAACTACTGCCTTGTTCACCGTTGGGACGCAGCCTTAAGAAGGTCTGCATTCAACTCTAAGTTCTTCCTATCAACAAATAAACTTTATGTGTTTTTTGTTTACAGCGGAGCTGTTAAGGGCTAGTTTGCCCAGGATCGTGTCCACCAGCAAAGAAATGATGACACCGAACTCTGGACAGCTACCACCATCTATGAGCAATGGCGGCAACCAGACAACTGGTTGCCGCCGTCGCTCATAGATGGCGTCAATTTTTCTTCGAAAGAAGAAGAACGGGGGCGGAACGAGCGGCGATGTGTGCAGCAGCGCGAATGGTTCCGCAACCGCCGCGAGTACGCTATCGCCTAAAGTTCCACAACGTTGAGCGCTTCAAATTCCCTTGCGAAAGAAGAGCAGATCGCTCGCCTGGAAAGCCACCGCCGAGAACAGAAGCTACAGTTCCGCTGCTCTTCCTTCTTCACCAAAGTGGAAAGGCTGAAAGATTTTTTTTTTCATCCAGGCTACGCCATATGGCTAATTAAATGCGACAACAGCAACGCAAAAATGGTCGACGTAAAAGCGGGACTAAGGTTGCAGCAATTAAAGCGCCCTGCTTTAAATGTGTACCGCATGCGTTGAAGGCCCCTGTAGCTTCGGTTGCACTACTGCTCTAAAACAAGAACGACCACCTTGCAAATAGAAAAAAAGAAAATGTAGGTGAGCTCTTTTAAGAGCCAGTAAAAAAAAACAGAAAGCTTTTGTCCGGACCCACATGTGTCAAGAGCGTTGTACTCGTCCCGTTCATATCAGTGGGCGGATATGAGCAGCACCTGGTAAGGAGATCCAGGAATGTGGTCGTAAGTACTCCTAAATCCATAGATGAACGCTGGCCCCGGACGTATCCTGACAGTGCCGGGCCTGATACAACGTCACACAGTCCGAGTAAGCGCACATTTTCCAATTCTTCGTTCATTCGCTCGTGCTCCGAGACCGAAAATAAAGTTGCGCTTATTTAGAGAAGAGAGATAAAAAAAAATTGCAGAGACCTTTACCTCCAAAGTCGCGTCACGCGTGAAATGCAGTGTTTAAAAAGCGTTATTTTACATTTGTTTAGAAGATAGTCAAAAGTCGTTTCGGGGAGTGAAGAAAAACCTACTATATCTTAATTAGCATCAGCATCAGGCTTAGTGGGGAAATCGACGTCACAACACCAATATGCACCAAGTCCGTTGCCTGGTTAAATTTAACAGGAAAACTGACTTTGTGCATAGGTCATGTGACGTCAACTCTCCCGCTAAATTAGGCGGGAAAACGTAAGGTGTTGGGGTCACGTAACGTTCATTCCCCCCCCCCCCCTCCCCCCCTAAATTTAGCCTGGAAAGTGAATTGTTGTGGATGTCACGCGACAACACGACGTCCATTTCCCCACTAAATTTACCGGGAAATACATCGACGGACACAATTTCGGAATGTGGTTAGAAATCATTTTCTGCTTTAAAACAATAATCGTTCAATAATGTTTGCGATCTGTGCGTAGCTTCACTGACGTCCAATGAGTGTCCATCGTGGTGGCCTTGCTATGAGCGCGTGCCTTCCGGAGCGTAGATTTCGCCCAATCAAACTAGTTTTTCTCGAAAAGAGCAAGCAGAAAAAAACACCAGCATGATGCGATGACGTCATGTACGAGCCATGTATTAAAAGGACCTGTGAATAAAAACATACAGAGTAACACAGGTTTAAAAAAAAAATGGAGCCACTTGCTACGATCGACAGGAATAGCTCACGGAGCTCGGTATGCCCGACTACTACCGTAAAATTCTCACCGAATGGTTTGTTTACTGTTGTTGATTTTGAGGGGAGGCCAAATCGGAAAAGCGCCGAATTGTGGAATGTCCTACGCACATAATGTTTCAAAACTACTCTAGTCCAAAGCGCATTTTTCATCTTCGCTTTCTCAGCTGTGAAAAGTGGGAATTACAGCATGTCCCAGGACTCGAGGCGCTCGAAGACCCGCACAGAACATTTCTTAGAATTCCGATGACGTAGCCGACTTTTTTATAAACGGTCCGAAAGTCGCCTTGGTTTCGCGTAGTTCATTCGGAGTGGTGTACGCATTATCCCCGCTTCACCGAGCGAGTTGGGCAAATCGGCTGGGTTGACTGAGAACAGCCATCGACGTTCAGTGCCATTTCCAGCTGAGACACGGCATGGCGGCGTGTTTTGCGGCTGCCCCGTCTCCAGCAAAAGAGGTCTGCCATCGGCGATGCTTAGTCCGCACTGGCCGAAGCACCGAAGCATCAAGGTATATTAATCGTGCATTTCGAGCTCGTACGCGACTTCAACAGAGTCTACGCAAGGCTCTTTGTGTCACAATTCGCCGGCCTGGAAAAATAGTCGAGACAGACGCTGGTGTTAGAACGATCGAATATGGCCCCGATTTGCTTGCATACTTTGCGTTTATAAGTGCATATCGGAAGACGTTATCAAACACGATACAAAATAAGCAGAGCCATTTATTTATCGACGCTAAAGGAAGCGTGAAGATAGTTTACTGAGAACAAAAAAAAAAAAAACGTGCTAGAAATGTTTCCTTGTACTCGACAAGCTTTTTTTCCCGACTAAAACACACACAGGTCATTCGAGGAAAGAATAAACAACCTGGGAATCAAATAGCAGGACACAATGGGCATATTCATCCTGCGATCGCAGCTTTTGTTCTGCCACGGAGATATGACAACCGCATCTCTGTTCTTGAGTTGCATTTCCTCTACCCACATTTCCCATTCGTTTAGACTCCGGTGATGGCAACGATCTAAACTGATGCCTCGTACGCTGTAATCATATACATGGTTGAACACTTCACGTATCGCTTAAGATTCATTCTCATTTTCAAACGAAAAGAATGACAGCCAGAAGAGATGTGTGGGTTTTCGGAGCAATAATATTCATAGTAAGTGCCTTTTTTTTTTTACGCGTTTACCCCGTTTTTAGTGTTGGGAAGTACTTTAAGTACATTTATCTAAAGTGCTACTTTAAGATGTAAGTTTAGAAAGAGTTACATACGTAAAGACAGGGGACGGGACAACGGGACAAGATGTGTTGTCCCGTCCCCTGTCTTTACGTATATAACTCTTTCTAAACTTACATCTTTACCAACGCGCTCACTAACAAGTATGCTACTTTAAGTAGGTCTAGAAAACTTGTATTTTACTTGAAGTATACTCTCTGGGTGTGCACTTGAACTTTACTTAAAGTATTCTGTTTTCTGGTACTTTCCGAGGAAAGTACAACTCCCGACTTCAAAGTACATTAATCAAGTTTGAAAACAAAAAGATGGCTTATCGTCATGTGAAAGCGCGCTATCGTCTTTTTGAGACGTCATCTGGTCATTTCGCTGAGTGAAGTAATGGCGGCTATAAGATCGATACAAATAAGTGCCTTATAAGCGGATTGTGTTAAATAGTTCGTCAGCGAGAATCAAACTACTTTGTGGCAACTTGACTTTATCTAATATTCGCCGCCGCTTTCGGAAAATAACTGATGCACCCCCATTGCCTCTGGGAAAACTTGTACGCAACGATTTTCAAGTAACTGATTACGTGTAATCAATTACATTTTATTTTATCTTTTTAACTCTTCAAATACTTTTTTCTGCGGTAACGTTCAATTACTATTTTTCTCTAAGAAATTACAAGTAATCAATTATACAAGATGTTTCATGAAAAGTGGACAAATTTGATATTGCAAAAACTACGCGTCGCAACAAAAAAACGCTTGTGTCGTTTTAGTCCGGGGCCAGGGGCCCATTTAGGAAAATTATTAAGGTTTGGGATAGTTAAGTTGTTCATTATTTTTGCTGAATTAACTTTTTTTAATATTGTGCTTAAGGGCATAGTTTCAATTACAAAATTGCTGAGCATCATCGACGAATAGTAAATCAAGAAATTGCGGAACGACAGAAGGCACGCGCAGCATTTTACGGCTTTCTGAAAAACAGCACAACACCGACGGGTTTTTAAGTTTCGGTTTGCAATCGGAGCGCTTCTCGGCACCGACGGCAGTGCGCCTCGTGGAGAAATAACGCAACCAACCTCTGCTGTGCTGTCCTCGCGCAACGCAGCAGAGGCTGGTTACACTATTTCTCCACGGGGCGCGGTGCCGTCGGGGCCGAGAAGCGCTCCGATTGCAAAACCGAAACTTAAAAACCCGTCGAAGTTGTGCGGTTTTTCAGAAAGCCGTAAAATGCCGCGCGTGCCTTCTATTGTTCTGCAATTTATTGATTTAGTGTTTTTCGATGATGCTCAGCAAGTTTCTAATTGAAACCAAGCCCTTAAACACAATATTAAAAAAGTCAATTACGCAAAAATAATTAACTATGTAATTATCGCGGACTTTAATAATTTTCCTAAATACGCCGCTGGCCCAGGACCAAAACGACACAAGCCTTTTTTTGTTGCCACGCGTAGTTTTCGCAATATTGAATTTGTCCACTTTTCGTGAAACATCCTGTATATTTCCGAAATAGCTAAAACTATTGAGTTGAGTTTCTTTACGTAAACAATCACTCTTTCTCCCCGTGCGTCACTCGTCTATGTTGCACCAGCGTTGGACACTTTTTTGACCCCTAAACGACTAAAAAAACATACCAAGATACCAGAAGGATTAGAATGTCAACGCGCTCATCGACGTTTTGCCTGTCGAGCTGTCGAGAGTGCCTCGTTTCCTGTGTACGGGTTGTTACAATCCGGATCTGCCGTGGCATAGACGACTGTGTTCTGCACTGACCTCATCCAGTAACGTGAAAAGTAACGTGAAATATAATAAACTACTTTCTAATAATTTTTCAATTACTTTTGTGATGCAAGAATTGATTACTGTAATCACTAACATTTTTCAACAAGTAATTGTAATTGTAATCGGTTGCTTTATTTTTAGTAACGCGCACAATACTACCCTTGGGGTAATGCAAACCAGTTTGAAAAAAAAAAAGCACTGTATAAGGGAATGAAATGGCATCATGAAATATTGTGTTAAAGGGTGCTTGTACTTTACTTCGAAAGTACATTGAATTTAGAGTACTTTACCTCAAGTACATGGTGACCTGTGGACTTACTACTTGACTTGAAGTACATAACCTCTCATTTACTTTGTACTTTAAGTACTTTTTATATACTTTACCCAACACTGCCCGTTTCACACACACACGCATTCGATCGGGTCATTCAACCACTCAAAGTTAAAATAAATGGTGCCAAACTGAAGATGCTACCATTCCTTGAGCGGCAAATTTGTCGTTTCTTGTTATAATGCCGTTGGAGAATTCGACAGTTCCAGCCCTGATCGTGCCGCCACGCTATACGTCAGAGGCCGGGCAAGCCGCGCTCTTGATGTACCCTAACAATAGGGAGTTTTAGTAGATCGCTTTCAAAGGCCCTCTACCGCGACGGGCGCGCACTTCAGAGCATGCATCGAAGTGGCAGCATGAGCTCCCGCTACAAATAGCGTGGCCTCAAGACACGATATACTAAAACTCTCTCATATAAGTATAGTTTGTTTCACTTCATGTGCGAGCGAACTGAAGTTACAAACACGAGCATGTTGCCTGAACCACGTGCCTAAACGATGCTTACGCTGCAATGAGCGTGCGTGCTCGGCAGGGACGCTGAAAGCTCGGAGCTCGCTCTTCTTGTTTCTGCTATGCTCCCGCCTAAAGCGAAATTGAGTAAACATAATCCCGCTATTAACAAATCACATCCCACCGTGCAATCTTCACAGCACAGAACTCACGAGTTCGTCGCTTTAGAAATCGAGCAAAGCGTCTGCCATACGCACGAACATGCAAAATGGCGCCGGTCTGAAGCCTGATTTTGGAATGGTCTGAGCGTGAGCTTGTCACTTTTAAAGGGCCTTCACAAGCTTTGATCTCACGCCCGTAGCCTTCGCTGTGAATAGGCTGCCACTAGAGCAACTAAATGAGCTACGCTTACAGCATCGGCACTCGGTTCTCCGGTCTGCTAGGGGGTGTCGCAATCTTGGTGCTTAGAGCAGAGCAGACGCAACTGTCGATCGTCACAATTCAAAAATGCGACTTCCTCAGCTTTAGACGCGGTGGTAGGAAGCTAAGGTGATATCGTTTCACTCTGTCACGAACTGTTCTAACATTTCTGGAGGACGGAAAAATGTTTCCTGTGATATCAGATAAAGCTTCAGAAAACTGGCAACCATGATTTTAAGCATCAAGATGGCTAAATTGTTATCACTCTGGAGCGTAGCTTATTTAATGACTCTAGCTACCACGAACCGCTCTATTCAGCTATATTCAGCTATCTCGGCAGCGCTGGGCTGATTTTCCGGCTATGGAAACCTGCCGTCACAGACAAATAGAAAAGTAATAACAAAACCTGCCCAGCACGACGACCTTTGAAGCATCGTTACTATACTCGTTTTGGTGTCCAGCAGAAGAATATAGTAACGTTGGTCGTCTTCACAACAAGAAGGCGTTGTGAAGACGACCTTTTTCTTGTGAGGCTATGAGAAGACGACCAGAACACTTCCAGCAAGCGTATGTCTTCTATCATAGGATAAATGAATGGATGGATAGTATTGACTGCACCCTTTGTATCGAGCGGTAGTTTGCGCCTTCTAGTATAGAAACAGTTACATCCCTCCCCTTTAAATTTCGCTAATAATTACGTCTCTCGTTCAATCATCTACCGCATCGATTGTGTGTATGATCACGCTTCTCTAGACCTCCACCAATCGTCTAACCAACTTTTTTGTGTGATTATATTTGTTTGTTTCTCCGTTCTTTGATCCTCGCCAGCAAAACCCAAATACTCAACAACTGTTTTTAATATGAGATACTAAATACCCATTTGAAAGTGTATTTAGGGTAGTATTTAAGTTACTTTCAGTACGAACTAACCTGAGTAGAGTACAAAAACTTTGAAAAATTGCAGTGGCTTAGCTCGGCTACGCCAGGATATAGACCTTTTCTGTGTACTCTCGTCCCCAGCCACATAATAGGCATATCCGGTATGGGCGACGAAAAAATACTAAAACGTTTCAACCTGTAACTAATAAAAAAAAAATAAGGGGGATGCAA
>JABSTQ010006743.1:0-30054 GCA_013358835.2 Ixodes persulcatus
TACATTTTCTTAAAGCTTATGAAATTCTTGAAAAAAGTCGTGAACAAGCATTTAATATAAATGCATTATTCTCCTTCATATTTCGATCTAACCGCTTACTTGAAATGACAAATCGAGGTTTCGCGCGCTACGCGCGGATGGTCGTTTGGAAGTTTAAAAACGGTAATAATAAACAATAGCTACAGACTCCTAATTTTGTTTGCCGTGAAAGAAGTGCGTGTACAAGACGTACGGAAAGAGAGACTACTTTGAAACAAATAGTTTTGTTTTTATTCTCGCGTGAACTTGGACGTTGGAATCGCGGCCCGATCGCGAAGCCGGCCTCTGCGGCTTCACAAGTTTCCCTTTCTAACGCATCGAAATAATTTTTATTGTTACCGAAGTGTACATTTTCTGAAAGCTTATGAAATTCTTGAAAAGTCGTGAACAAGCATTTTATATAAATGCAATTATTCTCCTTCATATTTCGATCTAACCGCTTACTTGAAAGACAAATCGAGGTTTCGCGCGCTACGCGCGGATGGTCGTTTGGAAGTTTAAAAACGGTAATAATAAACATAGCCACAGACTCCTAATTTTGTTTGCCGTGAAAGAAGTGCGTGTACAAGACGTACGGAAAGAGAGACTACTTTGAAACAAATAGTTTTGTTTTTATTCTCGCGTGAACTTGGACGTTGGAATCGCGGCCCGATCGCGAAGCTGGCCTCTGCGGCTTCACAAGTTTCCCTTTCTAACGCATCGAAATAATTTTTATTGTTACCGAAGTGTACATTTTCTGAAAGCTTATAAAATTCTTGAAAAGTCGTGAACAAGCATTTTAATATAAATGCAATTATTCTCCTTCATATTTCGATCTAACCGCTTACTTGAAAGACAAATCGAGGTTTCGCGCGCTACGCGCGGATGGTCGTTTGGAAGTTTAAAAACGGTAATAATAAACATAGCCACAGACTCCTAATTTTGTTTGCCGTGAAAGAAGTGCGTGTACAAGACGTACGGAAAGAGAGACTACTTTGAAACAAATAGTTTTGTTTTTATTCTCGCGTGAACTTGGACGTTGGAATCGCGGCCCGAGCGCGAAGCCGGCCTCTGCGGCTTCACCAGTTTCCCTTTCTAACGCATCGAAATAATTTTTATTGTTACCGAAGTGTACATTTTCTGAAAGCTTATGAAATTCTTGAAAAGTCGTGAACAAGCATTTTAATATAAATGCAATTATTCTCCTTCATATTTCGATCTAACCGCTTACTTGAAAGACAAATCGAGGTTTCGCGCGCTACGCGCGGATGGTCGTTTGGAAGTTTAAAAACGGTAATAATAAACATAGCCACAGACTCCTAATTTTGTTTGCCGTGAAAGAAGTGCGTGTACAAGACGTACGGAAAGAGAGACTACTTTGAAACAAATAGTTTTGTTTTTATTCTCGCGTGAACTTGGACGTTGGAATCGCGGCCCGATCGCGAAGCCGGCCTCTGCGGCTTCACAAGTTTCCCTTTCTAACGCATCGAAATAATTTTTTATTGTTACCGAAGTGTACATTTTCTGAAAGCTTATGAAATTCTTGAAAAGTCGTGAACAAGCATTTTAATATAAATGCAATTATTCTCCTTCATATTTCGATCTAACCGCTTACTTGAAAGACAAATCGAGGTTTCGCGCGCTACGCGCGGATGGTCGTTTGGAAGTTTAAAAACGGTAATAATAAACATAGCCACAGACTCCTAATTTTGTTTGCCGTGAAAGAAGTGCGTGTACAAGACGTACGGAAAGAGAGACTACTTTGAAACAAATAGTTTTGTTTTTATTCTCGCGTGAACTTGGACGTTGGAATCGCGGCCCGAGCGCGAAGCCGGCCTCTGCGGCTTCACCAGTTTCCCTTTCTAACGCATCGAAATAATTTTTTATTGTTACCGAAGTGTACATTTTCTGAAAGCTTATGAAATTCTTGAAAAGGCGTGAACAAGCATTTTAATATAAATGCAATTATTCTCCTTCATATTTCGATCTAACCGCTTACTTGAAAGACAAATCGAGGTTTCGCGCGCTACGCGCGGATGGTCGTTTGGAAGTTTAAAAACGGTAATAATAAACATAGCCACAGACTCCTAATTTTGTTTGCCGTGAAAGAAGTGCGTGTACAAGACGTACGGAAAGAGAGACTACTTTGAAACAAATAGTTTTGTTTTTATTCTCGCGTGAACTTGGACGTTGGAATCGCGGCCCGATCGCGAAGCCGGCCTCTGCGGCTTCACAAGTTTCCCTTTCTAACGCATCGAAATAATTTTTTATTGTTACCGAAGTGTACATTTTCTGAAAGCTTATAAATTCTTGAAAAGTCGTGAACAAGCATTTTAATATAAATGCAATTATTCTCCTTCATATTTCGATCTAACCGCTTACTTGAAAGACAAATCGAGGTTTCGCGCGCTACGCGCGGATGGTCGTTTGGAAGTTTAAAAACGGTAATAATAAACATAGCCACAGACTCCTAATTTTGTTTGCCGTGAAAGAAGTGCGTGTACAAGACGTACGGAAAGAGAGACTACTTTGAAACAAATAGTTTTGTTTTTATTCTCGCGTGAACTTGGACGTTGGAATCGCGGCCCGATCGCGAAGCCGGCCTCTGCGGCTTCACAAGTTTCCCTTTCTAACGCATCGAAATAATTTTTTATTGTTACCGAAGTGTACATTTTCTGAAAGCTTATGAAATTCTTGAAAAGTCGTGAACAAGCATTTTAATATAAATGCAATTATTCTCCTTCATATTTCGATCTAACCGCTTACTTGAAAGACAAATCGAGGTTTCGCGCGCTACGCGCGGATGGTCGTTTGGAAGTTTAAAAACGGTAATAATAAACATAGCCACAGACTCCTAATTTTGTTTGCCGTGAAAGAAGTGCGTGTACAAGACGTACGGAAAGAGAGACTACTTTGAAACAAATAGTTTTGTTTTTATTCTCGCGTGAACTTGGACGTTGGAATCGCGGCCCGATCGCGAAGCCGGCCTCTGCGGCTTCACAAGTTTCCCTTTCTAACGCATCGAAATAATTTTTTATTGTTACCGAAGTGTACATTTTCTGAAAGCTTATGAAAATTCTTGAAAAGTCGTGAACAAGCATTTTAATATAAATGCAATTATTCTCCTTCATATTTCGATCTAACCGCTTACTTGAAAGACAAATCGAGGTTTCGCGCGCTACGCGCGGATGGTCGTTTGGAAGTTTAAAAACGGTAATAATAAACATAGCCACAGACTCCTAATTTTGTTTGCCGTGAAAGAAGTGCGTGTACAAGACGTACGGAAAGAGAGACTACTTTGAAACAAATAGTTTTGTTTTTATTCTCGCGTGAACTTGGACGTTGGAATCGCGGCCCGATCGCGAAGCCGGCCTCTGCGGCTTCACAAGTTTCCCTTTCTAACGCATCGAAATAATTTTTTATTGTTACCGAAGTGTACATTTTCTGAAAGCTTATAAATTCTTGAAAAGTCGTGAACAAGCATTTTAATATAAATGCAATTATTCTCCTTCATATTTCGATCTAACCGCTTACTTGAAAGACAAATCGAGGTTTCGCGCGCTACGCGCGGATGGTCGTTTGGAAGTTTAAAAACGGTAATAATAAACATAGCCACAGACTCCTAATTTTGTTTGCCGTGAAAGAAGTGCGTGTACAAGACGTACGGAAAGAGAGACTACTTTGAAACAAATAGTTTTGTTTTTATTCTCGCGTGAACTTGGACGTTGGAATCGCGGCCCGATCGCGAAGCCGGCCTCTGCGGCTTCACAAGTTTCCCTTTCTAACGCATCGAAATAATTTTTTATTGTTACCGAAGTGTACATTTTCTGAAAGCTTATGAAATTCTTGAAAAGTCGTGAACAAGCATTTTAATATAAATGCAATTATTCTCCTTCATATTTCGATCTAACCGCTTACTTGAAAGACAAATCGAGGTTTCGCGCGCTACGCGCGGATGGTCGTTTGGAAGTTTAAAAACGGTAATAATAAACATAGCCACAGACTCCTAATTTTGTTTGCCGTGAAAGAAGTGCGTGTACAAGACGTACGGAAAGAGAGACTACTTTGAAACAAATAGTTTTGTTTTTATTCTCGCGTGAACTTGGACGTTGGAATCGCGGCCCGATCGCGAAGCCGGCCTCTGCGGCTTCACAAGTTTCCCTTTCTAACGCATCGAAATAATTTTTTATTGTTACCGAAGTGTACATTTTCTGAAAGCTTATGAAATTCTTGAAAAGTCGTGAACAAGCATTTTAATATAAATGCAATTATTCTCCTTCATATTTCGATCTAACCGCTTACTTGAAAGACAAATCGAGGTTTCGCGCGCTACGCGCGGATGGTCGTTTGGAAGTTTAAAAACGGTAATAATAAACATAGCCACAGACTCCTAATTTTGTTTGCCGTGAAAGAAGTGCGTGTACAAGACGTACGGAAAGAGAGACTACTTTGAAACAAATAGTTTTGTTTTTATTCTCGCGTGAACTTGGACGTTGGAATCGCGGCCCGATCGCGAAGCCGGCCTCTGCGGCTTCACAAGTTTCCCTTTCTAACGCATCGAAATAATTTTTTATTGTTACCGAAGTGTACATTTTCTGAAAGCTTATGAAATTCTTGAAAAGGCGTGAACAAGCATTTTAATATAAATGCAATTATTCTCCTTCATATTTCGATCTAACCGCTTACTTGAAAGACAAATCGAGGTTTCGCGCGCTACGCGCGGATGGTCGTTTGGAAGTTTAAAAACGGTAATAATAAACATAGCCACAGACTCCTAATTTTGTTTGCCGTGAAAGAAGTGCGTGTACAAGACGTACGGAAAGAGAGACTACTTTGAAACAAATAGTTTTGTTTTTATTCTCGCGTGAACTTGGACGTTGGAATCGCGGCCCGATCGCGAAGCCGGCCTCTGCGGCTTCACAAGTTTCCCTTTCTAACGCATCGAAATAATTTTTTATTGTTACCGAAGTGTACATTTTCTGAAAGCTTATGAAATTCTTGAAAAGTCGTGAACAAGCATTTTAATATAAATGCAATTATTCTCCTTCATATTTCGATCTAACCGCTTACTTGAAAGACAAATCGAGGTTTCGCGCGCTACGCGCGGATGGTCGTTTGGAAGTTTAAAAACGGTAATAATAAACATAGCCACAGACTCCTAATTTTGTTTGCCGTGAAAGAAGTGCGTGTACAAGACGTACGGAAAGAGAGACTACTTTGAAACAAATAGTTTTGTTTTTATTCTCGCGTGAACTTGGACGTTGGAATCGCGGCCCGATCGCGAAGCCGGCCTCTGCGGCTTCACAAGTTTCCCTTTCTAACGCATCGAAATAATTTTTATTGTTACCGAAGTGTACATTTTCTGAAAGCTTATGAAATTCTTGAAAAGTCGTGAACAAGCATTTTAATATAAATGCAATTATTCTCCTTCATATTTCGATCTAACCGCTTACTTGAAAGACAAATCGAGGTTTCGCGCGCTACGCGCGGATGGTCGTTTGGAAGTTTAAAAACGGTAATAATAAACATAGCCACAGACTCCTAATTTTGTTTGCCGTGAAAGAAGTGCGTGTACAAGACGTACGGAAAGAGAGACTACTTTGAAACAAATAGTTTTGTTTTATTCACGCGTGAACTTGGACGTTGGAATCGCGGCCCGATCGCGAAGCCGGCCTCTGCGGCTTCACAAGTTTCCCTTTCTAACGCATCGAAATAATTTTTATTGTTACCGAAGTGTACATTTTCTGAAAGCTTATAAATTCTTGAAAAGTCGTGAACAAGCATTTTAATATAAATGCAATTATTCTCCTTCATATTTCGATCTAACCGCTTACTTGAAAGACAAATCGAGGTTTCGCGCGCTACGCGCGGATGGTCGTTTGGAAGTTTAAAAACGGTAATAATAAACAAAGCCACAGACTCCTAATTTTGTTTGCCGTGAAAGAAGTGCGTGTACAAGACGTACGGAAAGAGAGACTACTTTAAAACAAATAGTTTTGCTTTTATTCTCGCGTGAACTTGGACGTTGGAATCGCGGCCCGAGCGCATAGCCGGCCTCTGCGGCTTCACCCGTTTCCTTTTCTAACGCCCCGAAATAATTTTTTAGTGTAGCCGAAGTATATATTTTCCGAAGGCTAATGAAATGGCTCGTTAAATGTAAGAGAAAAAAATCATGCTGGTAACAGCTGTGCAGTGAACAAACCAGATGCATGTCTACAGTTGATTCCAAGAATGCTTCGTGCACATTGAAAAAAAGCAGAAATCAGCTTACCGAGGCTGGGAGTATAACAGAGAAGTGGCGAGAGACACGGGAGCTGCATGCCACGCAAGTGCATATCCCACGATATGCAAATTAATTATGGCCCTGATGAGGGCCGTTTTGTGTTTTGCTCTGCATATCCAAGAGAAGACCTATTTCTTGGAAGAAGCCTTCTTTGCAGCCGGCTTCTTGGCAGGGGTCTTTTTTGCTGCCTTGGGTTTCTTGGGGCTTTTAGGTGCTGCAGCCTTCTTCTCTGCCTTTGGTTTTTTCGGCTTGGCCGACTTGGGCTTGGCCGACTTGGCCCTCTTTGCGGGCGACTTCTTGGCACTCAAGGGCTTCTTCTTCCTGGCCGCACTGGCAGCTGCCGAGGCTGGGCGCTTCTTTGCAGCACCGGTGTCCTTCTTGGGCTTCCTGGCAGCAGGTGATGGCTTGTCGGACTTGGCTGACAGCTTGAACGATCCGGTAGCTCCCTTGCCCTTGGTCTGCACCAATGCTCCCGCAGCCACGGCAGACTTGAGATACTTGCGGATGAAAGGAGACAGCTTCTCGACATCCACCTTGTAGTTGGCAGACATGTACTTCTTGATGGCTTGCAGAGATGAACCACCACGTTCCTTGAGCGCGCTGATGGATGAAGTCACCATTGCAGACACCTTGGGATGCGTTGGCACGGCCTTTGCCTTTCCCTTGGACACTTTCGTGGAAGCCTTTTTGGGGCTCTTGAGGGCAGCAGGGGCCGGGGCCCCCGCGGCAGCGGACACTTCTTCGGACATGACCCACTCTAATCGTAAGCACGGTCGAGACTGAAAAAAATCGTCGCGATTCGCGAACGAGCGGCTCATTGGCCGAGAGAGAGGCGAGCGCGAACCGCCGGGAGAAGCCCTTCGAAGGTGTCGAATGTTTGTAACCGTGCCGTTTCTAAAATAACAAAGTTGAGAGTCTAATTTTTGCTCGCTTCTGTTCTCTAATTTAGGTTCCAGAATATCTTCACAAGTCTGAGTTACTTCAATCGTGAAAAAATTATTTTACGGAGCCCCGCGCGTAGGCCCTCGCAAGAAAATCGCCCAAAACAGCATCCAAGAACGAACAAGCGCGCTGATTGGGCGAGCGCGGGCCGTGGGAGAAGTCGTCCAAAGGTAACGAATGTTCATAACCGCGCCGTTTCTAAAATAACGAGGTTGGGAGTCTAATTTTTGCTCGATTCTGTGCTCTAACGTAGGCTCCACACTATCCTTACAGGTTTAGATCGCTTCAATCGTGAAATATTATCCTAGAGAGCCACGCGCGCTGGCCCTCGCAAGAAACTCGCCCAAAACAGCATCCAGAATGAACAAGCTCTCTCATTGGCCGAGAGGCCTCGGGGAGAAGCACAACCGCTCGAACCGCTCGCGCCCCAACAACAACTGGCAGTTGGTCGCTACTCAGGAGTCGAGGTGTGTTGCTGTTTGCTAGCTCTCTCGTTTTATTGTCCCAACTTTTCGGAATGGCCCGTACAAAGCAGACCGCCCGCAAGAGCACGGGAGGAAAAGCACCGCGCAAGCAGCTTGCTACCAAGGCCGCCCGGAAGAGTGCTCCTGCAACCGGTGGAGTCAAGAAGCCGCATCGCTACAGGCCGGGCACGGTCGCGCTGCGTGAGATTCGTCGTTACCAGAAGTCGACTGAGCTGCTCATCCGCAAGCTGCCCTTCCAGAGGCTAGTGCGGGAGATCGCGCAAGATTTCAAGACGGACCTCCGCTTCCAGAGCTCGGCTGTAATGGCCCTGCAGGAGGCCAGCGAGGCCTACTTGGTCGGTCTCTTCGAAGACACCAACCTTTGTGCCATCCACGCCAAGCGGGTAACCATCATGCCTAAGGACATCCAGCTGGCTCGTCGCATCCGCGGTGAACGCGCTTAAGTCTTGTCACTTCTTTGGAAGTGGCAGGCAAAGCCACAAAAACGGCCCTCTTCAGGGCCACATCAGGCATGCTTTTCGGACATGTGTAAAGCGTGCCGACATCCTCCCGTGTCTCAATCTTCCCCTCCGATGCTGACTTGTTTCGAGTGTACGAGTTCAAAAGCTGTGAGTACTTCTTTATTCCGTCTTCTTGAGCTAGTTTGCATGGCGCCAAGTTCTCCATTCGCATTTGCTTACAACGATTTTTTTCTTCATGTGTTTCTTGTCGCGTAAATAAAAAAAGACTAATATGCTTTTCTAAGGTGCTATCGGATGAAATAAATAAAGCAAGAAAGAGAGAACCCTTTTTCTGGAGACACCACAGGCTTCATGTTTCAGCAATCGGCGAATATCACGATTAGAGATTTGAGCAACGAAAACCTGTAGAGTAATTTTCGCCTTCTGTTTTTGAGGGATGTCCACAACATTTATTGCCCTCTGCCGGTTTCGGGGAAACGCTGCTGCGATTGTAGACTCTTGTAAAAACAGCTTCAACTCCTCTCAAAGCGAGGCAGTCCAGCAGTGGTTTTACGAGTTCAAATAAGAAACATTGCTGGCCTTTGCGCCCGACAGCAAGTCTCGAGGCAATTCGTACACGTGGAACAATGTGGCATTAAACGCAGCGTACATAATATGCATGGGCAGACTGCCTAAGGGTGGCATTCGATGCCTTTAAGTGACGAAGTAGAAACACTGTCGGCATTCCACAAAAAAACTAGAAGGAAACTGAAATGCACATACCAGAGCGTTTAGAGACACGGAAGACTGGCGCACGGAAAAGAGTATCCCGTACTCAAGTCGTGAGTGGTCCTGAAAAGGACCGTTTTTCTTTAGCGGATGCCGCGGGATGCCTTACGCCTTCTTCTCGGTCTTCTTGGGAAGCAGGACGGCCTGGATGTTGGGCAAGACACCTCCTTGCGCGATGGTAACGCCGGACAGCAGCTTGTTGAGCTCCTCGTCGTTGCGAATGGCCAGCTGCAGGTGTCGAGGGATGATCCTAGTTTTCTTGTTGTCCCTGGCCGCGTTTCCTGCCAGCTCGAGCACTTCGGCAGCCAGGTACTCGAGTACGGCCGCCAAGTAGACGGGGGCGCCGGCACCAACTCGCTCTGCAGTAGTTGCCCTTTCGCAGCAGTCGGTGGATCCTTCCCACGGGAAACTGGAGCCCCGCGCGGCTGGAACGGGTCTTGCTCTTGCCCTTTGCCTTGCCCCCTTTTCCGCGCCCAGACATCTTGGTGGAGGTGAGAAGTGGACGACCGAACGAACCAACCAACACTGAGTGACTGAGGGAGTCAGAGCATTGAGAAGCAGGAAATCAAAGCAAGTGCCATTCCTCTCCGCTTGGGGGGCGCTGCAAGAGCAGTTTTCGCCTTCCACTGCCTCTTCTTTACACCACTCCTCTCCCAATTCCCTCTCCCAAAAGTTGCAACTGCTTCCTCATTGGTTCGCGCAGCAACCAATCGCGAAGCTCTCTTTTGGGCACAACCCAATCACAGCGCGCTGTTTCCCGCGCTCTAGAATGCTGGCCAATCGGAGCACATTTTTCAGAATGCTGTAGAAACTTATAAAACACCAGGTAGGTGGTCAACTTTTCAGGTTGCCCCAGTTGTTGTTTCGCCATCATTTTGCCAGCGTCAACGTCGATCTTCTCTCGAAGACAAGTCGCGCGAGGATGCCCCCCCAACCGAGCGGAAAAGCAGTGAAGAAGGCGGGCAAGGCACAGAAAAATGTGCGTGCCACCGACAAGAAGAAGAAGAGGCGCAGGAGGAAGGAGAGCTTCAGCATCTACATCTACAAGGTGCTCAAACAGGTCCACCCCGACACCGGAGTGTCCAGCAAAGCCATGTCGATCATGAACAGCTTCGTGAACGACATCTTCGAGCGCATCGCAGCAGAGTCGTCTCGGCTGGCTCACTACAACAAGCGCTCGACCATCACGAGTCGGGAGATCCAGACAGCTGTGAGGCTCCTGCTGCCGGGTGAACTGGCAAAGCATGCGGTGTCCGAGGGCACCAAGGCTGTCACCAAGTACACCAGTTCCAAGTAACAACCAGGAGCTTCCCACCCGGTATCTGCCGACTGACACAAACGGCCCTTTTGAGGGCCATACTCATCCCTGCAAAACGGCCGTCTCTCGATGACTTCCAACTCCCGTGTCTCTTTTCAAGAAATATGTGAGTACCCAGTGCTTGAGAATCTGCATCGCGCCTGTGTGCATATAATAGGTCATTTCTTTCTTTTTTTTTTCTTGTTGTGCAGTCGAAATTGGCTTCTTGTAGTCACAGTCGGATGCTGTTTATTTTGTTTTCGTTTCAGTGAAGAAAAAAAAAAGCGTATTCTATTCATTTTGGGGGCACGAGTGACCTTAAATATTGTACATCGCTCGCGTATGTAGAAGATTTTCGCGTGGTTTTGAGCCTCTGGAAGCCCATTCTCCTAAGTGTTGTGATTTCCAGATGCAGCCGATTCGTTTTTGCTTTTAGAGCCACGGTTGTTTTAAATAACTTGCTTTTAAATTCGAGTGCTCTTATCCCGTTTGGCTTGGGAAAGTTGTTTATTTGTGTTGTCACTTCACGCTTGGTATCAACTCGAATAGTGGGTCGTTTTCATTGCTTGAAAAAGTGAAGACGGCTAGAAACTTGAAAAAGTGTCTGCCATAAGTCGAGTGCTTGTACCTGCAAGTTGAAATAAAGAAATTGCTCCGTTTCTAGTACTTTATTTATTTATTTTTTTGCACGATTTGCGACAGCGGCACAAACTGGCCGTTTTCGGGTGGCACGTTTTGCTCCTTAACAGACCGAAGGCTTGTTAAAAAGCTTTCGAGTATTACATTTTCTGCCAGCCAAAAAGACTTCATCACGTGTAATAAGCACTTAAAACTGGACACGTTTGTATAAGTGAACATTTTGATTAAACTGTGTTCTTGGGTGACCCAACTTGCTGTCAACCCGGCTCACCATGGCGCTGAATTGCACTGCACACTTCAAAACGGCAGTGATAAGAAGCTTTAATTTTTGTGTGCAGTGAGAAGAGTGCGTCTTGTACAAGTTCCGATAAACAGGTTGCTTCGACGTTTATAAAACTTTTTTTTAGTCTCATGTGAAAACGGGCCTTCGACTAGCTGCATCGGCGCGAAGCTGAGTACTCCGGAGTGACATGTCTTTCCTCTTTACTTAACGAAAACGAACCTTAATCCCTCTAAAATATATATCTCCTGGAACCTAGAAAAAAAAATGTTTCGTACATGCAACTATGAAGACTAAAAATGGGCCAGGTTTTTAATGCCTATGCTTTGCTAAAGCCATGCATTTCATCAACACACGCTTCCTTCTAGTGCGCAGCCACCTGTCGGCCACAGAACGAAGCTGCCGCCCCGCGGGAATGCTCCCGTTCGTTGGCGGGAGAGGAGGAGGCCGTCGCGGGTTCACTTTGGCGGCCCCGTAGAGCATTGCCGCCAGTCTCTCTTGAAGTAGGCGAACGGTGCGGTCGTGTTTTTTCGTCGTGTCCCTGTTTTTGCAGCAAACATGTCTGGAAGAGGCAAGGGCGGCAAGGGCCTGGGCAAGGGTGGTGCCAAACGCCATCGCAAGGTTCTTCGCGATAACATCCAGGGGATCACCAAGCCTGCAATCCGTCGCCTAGCCCGCCGCGGTGGTGTCAAGCGCATTTCGGGCCTCATCTACGAAGAAACCCGCGGCGTCCTCAAGGTCTTCCTGGAGAACGTCATTCGCGATGCCGTCACCTACACAGAGCACGCCAAGAGGAAGACCGTGACGGCCATGGATGTTGTGTACGCGCTCAAGAGGCAAGGCCGTACGCTCTATGGTTTCGGGGGTTAAGTGGTGCAGCCGTCTCCCCGGGGCTCGTCGGACACCCATCAAAAACGGCCCTTTTCAGGGCCAAACCAGTACGGATCTATCTTGGAAACGGCATTCGATCCCAACACCTCCCTCCCGTGTCTCTGTATTCGTGAAAACATGCACTGCTTTGGGTGAGTGATTCCTCTTTTGTTACGAGTGTTGTTTTGCCGCGGATCTCTACCATTTTGTGCGCAACAGCCGTGTGTTAATTGTACATATCTTCCCACGCAACTCAGGCAACAGTCTAACATTCATTGCGCTCATACCTGCCATCGGCCATACCATGCTCAGTAGCCAGTCGGCTGTCGCGGGGAGCGGACGTGCTTTCGGGGCTCTCCCCTTTACCCCTCCCTGCGCTCGAAGCCATGGCTAACGGAGCGGCTGCCCCCGGTGAGGGCGCGGATCATGCCTTGAGCGACGCCGGAGTTGCAGGCTACCGGATGTTGCTGCCGGCACTGCCGAAGGGCAAGCGACTTGATACTACTGTCTTCCTTCACGGAGATCCCAGAGGACGACCGTACCGGACACAGGACTTTGCGGAGGCGCTCGAGGCAACCGTCGGCATGGGGCACGTGGTTGGACTGGGCGTTTTCCAGTTTAACCATGTGTTCGTGTGCACGCTGGATACAACTGACATGAAGGAGACACTGGCGGCGATGAAGGAGCTGAAAGTCAAAGGCAAGCGATGCGTGGTCGTGGACCCCAACGTCGTCGAGGCCGAAATCAGGGTCCACTGGCTCCCGGCTTACGTCACAGACGAGGAAGTGCGGGCCGCCTTCAAGGAGTTTGGGAAGGTGACCCAAGTGACAAGAGAAAAATGGAAGTCGTCGGACGGCGGTTACGAAGTCGAGACAACAACGCGAGGCGTCAGGATCATCCTCAAGGAAGGGCTCCGCAAGGAGGAGCTCCCGCATCAGGGCGCAATCGCTGGATATCCCGTGCTCGTCTCCGTACCCGGACGACCACCAATGTGCCTCCGCTGCAACCAGTTGGGGCACATGCGGAGGGAATGCAGGGCTCCCTGGTGCCGGCGGTGCCGAGGCTACGGCCACATCGAGGCGGAGTGCGTCCCCACGTACGCCGCCAAGACCAGGCACCAACCGGAGAGGGTTCAACGGAACGAGCTGCTTGACGACGGCGACACGCAGGAAAACGAAGCCAGCAGGGTGACGGCGGCTCCATCAACACCGCAACCCTTGACCCCGTCCAACGACATGGACGCAGTGGATACAAAGGCACCTAACAGCGAAGCTACAGAGGACACCGAGATCGGCCGCCTCCCCGAGGTCGAAGAACAGACCACCGCACCGCCGGTGGAGGCCAACGCGGCGACTTCCGAACCTGCGCCCACGCGAACGGCGGATCCGGCGCTTCCGTCCCCTCCGTCAGCGCAGACGGCCGCTCCGGTGAGGGGTCCCCTGCCGGAGCCCGATGCAGGTGTTCATCTCAAGGACACCAAAGCCACGCGACAGAGCGTCCGGAATAGGAAGAACAGGGAACTTGCCCCCACTTTGCCAGTGATGCGTCCTGTGGAGGCGGGTCGTTTGTCGCTGGACAGTGAGTGATCAAGCCCGTTCTGAGGTCTTCCCTTCTCCTCGTAACGGGTGAGGGTCTTTTTTTCTTGGAACTTGGCGTTTCTTGTTTTTGTTTTTTGTTTGATATTGGTGAATTTTCGCCCTCTCTCTGGTTTTTTCTTCTCTTATTTATTTGTCGTTTACCGCGCTTTTTTCGCTCGTTCTTTTCTTGTGCTCTGTTCGTTCTTTCTAAAATGTCGCGCATCAAAATAGCTACTTTTAACTGCGTAAGCATCACGGCGAGGAAGAGGAAAGCGTTTTTAATGGACCTGTTGCGTGAGGAGAGAGCTGACATCATCTTTCTCCAAGAGACAAAAATATGCTCTCCAGAAAAGGCGAAGACGTTCGTGGAGTTTTTTGGCCACATTTTCTGGTGCGCCCACACGCTAACAGCGAATCACGCCGGCGGTACCGCCGTCCTTATTAGGAAGGACACCGGCATCCGGATGATCGACCCCCAGTTGTGTGCCGACGGACGCTTCGCGCTCGTTGACTGCATCGTCGAGAATCGGCTAACGCGGCTCGTCTCCGTCTACGCACCGAACAACCCGGCTGAGCGCAAGGATTTCTTCCTAAGGCTGCGTCCTCTCCTGGACACTCCGGCGGCGCTCGTGGTTGGCGGGGACTTCAACTGCGTCCTCGACGGCCGTGACAGGGTGCGAGGATCGGCGGTCCCTAGAGCTGACATAGGGGCGGCTGCGCTGCGCGACGCTGTGCGCGACTTCGACCTTGTGGACGTGACGGAGATGTTCGACACCTTTTCTCCGCGGTTCACGAGGTGGAGGGGAACGTCGCAGGCGAGGCTAGACCGCGTCTACGTCTCCGGAGACCTGTCCGAGAGAGTTGCGACGTACGACGCCAAAAGTGTTGCCTTTTCCGATCATGGCTTCGTCGCCACGGTGATGAAATTCGGCGGACTGAGGGGTGACCAAGCACGGCGCGACGTACCGTGGAAGATGAACGCCGGCCTACTGGACAGCGATGAGTTCATCGAGGAGACGCGGCGTGCCCTCCAGAACCTGGAGGAGGGCGGCGCAGACGCGGTCTCGTGGGAGGAGTTCAAGATAAAGCTCCGGGATGCCGCATGCGCTCTCGGCCGCCGCAGGGGCGCAGAGGAACGTCAAGCTCGGATTCACCTAACGAACACCCTCAAGGCACTGCTGGAGGAAGAGGAGAGCAGCCCAGGATCCTTCAGTGACGACATCAAGCTCTGCAAAGAGCACTTGCTGGCAATGCTGGAGGAGCGCTACAAGGGAGCCCAAGTGAGGAGCCGAGTCGAGACACTCGAGGGAGAGACGCAGCCCTCAAAGATCTTCCGCACCCACGAGCGGCAAAGGGCGACTGAGAACACTATCAAGGAGCTGCGGCAAGGAGCTCGTGTTTTCACCTCAAGGGAAGACATCGCGGGCGTCTTCGAGGCGTCCTTCGGGGAGCTCTTCCGGGAGGAGAGGCTTGACGATGTCGCCTTCGAGCCCTTTCTCCGGGGATCTCCATCGGTTCCTGAGGAGGCAATTGACATTTTGAACTGCCCAATTCGGGAGGCCGAGATCTTACATGCAATCAAGCACCTGTCCCGTAACAAGGCTCCCGGCCCGGACGGCATCGGGTCAGAGTTTTACAAATTTTTCTCTGACGCTCTCTGCCCCATCTTGGCTCGAGTCTTCAATGACATCCGGAGACGAAAGCTACTTCCTCCGACCATGCGGCAAAGCTTCACGGTACTGATCCCGAAGAAATCTAAAAAGGGCCCTATTTCCGAGGTCGGGGACTTTCGGCCCATCAGTCTTCTTTGCTCTGATTATAAAATCCTGGCCAAGATCCTCGCAAGGCGACTGGACACAGGGCTCAAGTCCATCATAGGGCCCCATCAGACCTACGGCCTTCGCGGGAGGAGAATATCCAGGAACCTCCACATCATGCGGGCGATCGGCGAGGCGACGGCGGAGGGTCACCAGCCCCTGGCGGTCCTGCAGCTGGACATGCGGCAGGCCTTCGACCGGGTGTCCCACAGGTTTCTCCTGGCGGCGCTGGATCGATTCGGCGTGGGGGAGGAGCTGCGAGAGTGGATCGCGCTCTGCTACCGAGACATCTCCACGCGCCTTCTCATCAACGGTCAGAGGGGAGTGCCCATTTCCATCGGGAGGTCGGTTCGGCAGGGCTGCCCCCTCTCGCCCATCCTCTTCGCGCTGCAATTGGAGCCACTCTGCCGGGCTGTCAATGCGGACCCATCCATCTCAGGTTTACGGCTTGGGGACGAAGACGTCCGCGTGCTGGCCTTCGCAGACGACGTCTCGTTTATCTGCTCGTCCAAGGTGCAGGTGCAGACCATCCTGCGACACGTGGACCGGTTCTGCGCTGCCTCAGGGGCCATGATCAACCGACAGAAGTCAGCGGGGGCGTGGCTCGGTGCATGGGCGACTACCCCAAGAACTTTCGGAGGTATAGGATGGAGCACGTCGCTTGACGGCTACCTGGGTGTGCAGGTGGACCCGCAGCGATCAACGGCCGCAGTGTGGAGACCGACCGCCAACTCCGTTGCCGCCAAGCTGTCGCCCTGGCGGTGCAGAAATTTGTCTTTCTTCAGCCGGGCTCACGTGTGCAACACAGTCAGCTACCCCGCCGTGCTGTACAAGGCTCAGGCCGTCTGCTGCCCGGGCAGCCAGGCCGGAAAGGTACACCGGAGCTGGGCCAAGTTCGTGTGGAAGACCGCCATGGAAAGCACAGGAAGGAATAACCTCTTTCTGCACCAAGAGAGCGGCGGTCTGGGCCTCGTTAACATCGTGCTCAAGCTGCACGTGCAGCGTTTTCTGCTCTTCCGGGATGCAAGGGACCCGACCTTCATCGCCGTGCTGCACCACCTTGGATTCCCACATCTCGGGAATTGGATGGTGAGCACGAGTGGCCGCACGACCAAGGGAGCCGCCCTGCGGTTCTATAAAGAAATCGCCAGCTCCATCGAGTTTCTGCAGGCCCAATTTTCCTGGGAGTACCTGGCGACCGTCGGAAAGAGGCGGCTGTACTGGGATGCCGTTTCCGCATCCTTCCCGCCACCGCTCTACAGACAACCGCCGACCCCCGACGATGCGACGCGACTTTACAAACTCGTACGAATCCTTCCCGTCCCTGTGGCGACAAGGGACTTCTTCGTCCGGATGCACATGGAGGTCCTTCCAGTTAAAACCTGGCTCCATCGCAAGGGGTTCTTCGTGCCGTGGTCCCTAAACTGCGACCTTTGCGGGGCGCCCGAGACCATCCAGCACGTCTTAGTCGAGTGTAGTAACGCCTACCTCTTCTGGGACGAGATGAGGACGACGTTTGAGCTCAGGGACTCCTTCGAAGTGGAGTGGAGCGCTTTCAAGTATCTGCAACTCGAGGAGAGGGATAAGACGGAGGTGGCGCACGTGATGATGCTGCTGGGCCTGCACGCCATCTGGCAGTCGCGTACCGCAATGGTGCAGTGCTACCTGGACGCGCGTCCAACCTGGGGCTACTTCGTGTCCACGTTGGGGTGGGTGCTCTCGGTGACGTCGCGGCAGGTGAACGCGGGCGAGTGGGAGTGCATAGAGCGACAACTCGAGGAAGGGCGTCGCCGCTGCGTGCAACGACGCACGTCCAGCGTGGGAAGCTGGCGAGTTCCTGTGAACTGTAGGCGCGTTGGCGTTGGCTGAGGTGCGCGGTGCGCGAAAGTGGACCGTGGTTCTTCCCCCTTGGAATTGGGCGTCTATATTGTTCGATTTTATTTTTTTATTATTTTTTTTTGTACAGATTGTATAACCGCTGACGCGGTCTCATACTGTATCGATTGCGTTTCCTGTCAGTCGTTTCCGCCCAGTCTGGTCTAAGCACTTCAGATTTGTGTGACAGCTATTTACAGCACGGTGAATCTGTAATTTTTTTTTCCTGATTTCAGAGTATCGATCTTTTCATTCGTCTCTACAGTTTGTATAACGGTTTCCATACGAGCTATTCATCTGTCGGTTTCTGAATTATTTTTTTTTCAATTTGGCCTTGTATAATTATTGCGGAACCTACTGGAAGGATGTCTGTAAATAACATGTAAATAAACTTGTTTCGTTTGCAAAAAAAAAAAAAAAAAAAAAAAAAAATCGGCCATACCATGCTGAATACGCCGGTTCTCGTCCGATCACCGAAGCTAAGCAGCATCGGGCTCCGTCAGTACTTGGGAGGGTGACCACCTGGGAACACGGAGTGCTGATGGCATTCTAAGTTTTTGTTCTTGCTACTTTTTTGTGCTGTTTGGAGGGTTGTGTCCGTTTGTACGGATTCATGTATTTTCTAAAAGCTAACAACATTTCTCCTCAGGCGTAAAAAGCATTTTAATATAAATGCAATTCGTCTCTTTCATATTTAGAAAAAACAGCTTACTTGGAAGTGAGAACTCGGTGTTCCGCACCGTGGCCTGCTGGTTGATTGCACGGTTAAGAACGGTAATAATAAACAAAGCCACAGACTCCTAATTTTGTTTGCCGTGAGAAAAGTGCGTGTATAAGTCGTACGGAAAGAGAGACTACTTTGAAACAAAAAGTTTTGTTTTTATTCTCGCGTGAACTTAGACGTTGGAATCGCGGCCCGATCGCGAAGCCGGCCCCTGCGGCTTCACAAGTTTTCCTTTCTAACGCACCGAAATAATTTTTTATTTTTACCAAAGTGTACATTTTCTGGAAGCTTATAAAATTCTTGAAACGTCGTGAACAAGCATTTTAATATAAATGCAATTCGTCTCTTTCATATTTAGAAAAAACAGCTTACTTGGAAGTGAGAACTCGGTGGTCCGCACCGTGGCCTGCTGGTTGATTGCACGGTTAAAAACGGTAATAATAAGCAATGCTACAGACTCCTAATTTTGTTTGCCGTGAAATAAGTGCGTGTACAAGACGTACGGAAAGAGAGACTACTTTGAAACAAAAAGTTTTGTTTTTATTCACGCGTGAACTTGGACGTTGGAATCGCGGCCCGATCGCGAAGCCGGCCTCCGCGGCTTCACAAGTTTCCCTTTCTAACGCATCGAAATAATTTTTTATTGTTACCGACGTGTACATTTTCTGAAAGCTTATAAAATTCTTGAAAAGTCGTGAACAAGCATTTTAATATAAATGCAATTATTCTCCTTCATATTTCGATCTAACCGCTTACTTGAAAGACAAATCGAGGTTTCGCGCGCTACGCGCGGTTGGTCGTTTGGAAGTTTAAAAACGGTAATAATAAACAATGCTACAGACTCCTAATTTTGTTTGCCGTGAAAGAAGTGCGTGTACAAGACGTACGGAAAGAGAGACTACTTTGAAACAAATAGTTTTGTTTTTATTCTCGCGTGAACTTGGACGTTGGAATCGCGGCCCGAGCGCGAAGCCGGCCTCTGCGGCTTCACCAGTTTCCCTTTCTAACGCATCGAAATAATTTTTATTGTTACCGAAGTGTACATTTTCTGAAAGCTTATGAAATTCTTGAAAAGGCGTGAACAAGCATTTTAATATAAATGCAATTATTCTCCTTCATATTTCGATCTAACCGCTTACTTGAAAGACAAATCGAGGTTTCGCGCGCTACGCGCGGATGGTCGTTTGGAAGTTTAAAAACGGTAATAATAAACATAGCCACAGACTCCTAATTTTGTTTGCCGTGAAAGAAGTGCGTGTACAAGACGTACGGAAAGAGAGACTACTTTGAAACAAATAGTTTTGTTTTTATTCATCGCGTGAACTTGGACGTTGGAATCGCGGCCCGATCGCGAAGCCGGCCTCTGCGGCTTCACAAGTTTCCCTTTCTAACGCATCGAAATAATTTTTTATTGTTACCGACGTGTACATTTTCTGAAAGCTTATAAAATTCTTGAAAAGTCGTGAACAAGCATTTTAATATAAATGCAATTATTCTCCTTCATATTTCGATCTAACCGCTTACTTGAAAGACAAATCGAGGTTTCGCGCGCTACGCGCGGATGGTCGTTTGGAAGTTTAAAAACGGTAATAATAAACATAGCCACAGACTCCTAATTTTGTTTGCCGTGAAAGAAGTGCGTGTACAAGACGTACGGAAAGAGAGACTACTTTGAAACAAATAGTTTTGTTTTTATTCTCGCGTGAACTTGGACGTTGGAATCGCGGCCCGATCGCGAAGCCGGCCTCTGCGGCTTCACCAGTTTCCCTTTCTAACGCATCGAAATAATTTTTATTGTTACCGAAGTGTACATTTTCTGAAAGCTTATGAAATTCTTGAAAAGGCGTGAACAGGCATTTTAATATAAATGCAATATTCTCCTTCATATTTCGATCTAACCGCTTACTTGAAAGACAAATCGAGGTTTCGCGCGCTACGCGCGGATGGTCGTTTGGAAGTTTAAAAACGGTAATAATAAACATAGCCACAGACTCCTAATTTTGTTTGCCGTGAAAGAAGTGCGTGTACAAGACGTACGGAAAGAGAGACTACTTTGAAACAAATAGTTTTGTTTTTATTCTCGCGTGAACTTGGACGTTGGAATCGCGGCCCGATCGCGAAGCCGGCCTCTGCGGCTTCACAAGTTTCCCTTTCTAACGCATCGAAATAATTTTTTATTGTTACCGACGTGTACATTTTCTGAAAGCTTATAAATTCTTGAAAAGTCGTGAACAAGCATTTTAATATAAATGCAATTATTCTCCTTCATATTTCGATCTAACCGCTTACTTGAAAGACAAATCGAGGTTTCGCGCGCTACGCGCGGATGGTCGTTTGGAAGTTTAAAAACGGTAATAATAAACATAGCCACAGACTCCTAATTTTGTTTGCCGTGAAAGAAGTGCGTGTACAAGACGTACGGAAAGAGAGACTACTTTGAAACAAATAGTTTTGTTTTTATTCTCGCGTGAACTTGGACGTTGGAATCGCGGCCCGAGCGCGAAGCCGGCCTCTGCGGCTTCACCCGTTTCCCTTTCTAACGCATCGAAATAATTTTTATTGTTACCGAAGTGTACATTTTCTGAAAGCTTATGAAATTCTTGAAAAGGCGTGAACAGGCATTTTAATATAAATGCAATATTCTCCTTCATATTTCGATCTAACCGCTTACTTGAAAGACAAATCGAGGTTTCGCGCGCTACGCGCGGATGGTCGTTTGGAAGTTTAAAAACGGTAATAATAAACATAGCCACAGACTCCTAATTTTGTTTGCCGTGAAAGAAGTGCGTGTACAAGACGTACGGAAAGAGAGACTACTTTGAAACAAAAAGTTTTGTTTTTATTCACGCGTGAACTTGGACGTTGGAATCGCGGCCCGATCGCGAAGCCGGCCTCCGCGGCTTCACAAGTTTCCCTTTCTAACGCATCGAAATAATTTTTTATTGTTACCGACGTGTACATTTTCTGAAAGCTTATAAAATTCTTGAAAAGTCGTGAACAAGCATTTTAATATAAATGCAATTATTCTCCTTCATATTTCGATCTAACCGCTTACTTGAAAGACAAATCGAGGTTTCGCGCGCTACGCGCGGATGGTCGTTTGGAAGTTTAAAAACGGTAATAATAAACATAGCCACAGACTCCTAATTTTGTTTGCCGTGAAAGAAGTGCGTCTACAAGACGTACGGAAAGAGAGACTACTTTGAAACAAATAGTTTTGTTTTTATTCTCGCGTGAACTTGGACGTTGGAATCGCGGCCCGAGCGCGAAGCCGGCCTCTGCGGCTTCACACGTTTCCCTTTCTAACGCATCGAAATAATTTTTTATTGTTACCGAAGTGTACATTTTCTGAAAGCTTATGAAATTCTTGAAAAGGCGTGAACAGGCATTTTAATATAAATGCAATTATTCTCCTTCATATTTCGATCTAACCGCTTACTTGAAAGACAAATCGAGGTTTCGCGCGCTACGCGCGGATGGTCGTTTGGAAGTTTAAAAACGGTAATAATAAACATAGCCACAGACTCCTAATTTTGTTTGCCGTGAAAGAAGTGCGTGTACAAGACGTACGGAAAGAGAGACTACTTTGAAACAAATAGTTTTGTTTTTATTCTCGCGTGAACTTGGACGTTGGAATCGCGGCCCGATCGCGAAGCCGGCCTCTGCGGCTTCACAAGTTTCCCTTTCTAACGCATCGAAATAATTTTTTATTGTTACCGACGTGTACATTTTCTGAAAGCTTATAAAATTCTTGAAAAGTCGTGAACAAGCATTTTAATATAAATGCAATTATTCTCCTTCATATTTCGATCTAACCGCTTACTTGAAAGACAAATCGAGGTTTCGCGCGCTACGCGCGGATGGTCGTTTGGAAGTTTAAAAACGGTAATAATAAACATAGCCACAGACTCCTAATTTTGTTTGCCGTGAAAGAAGTGCGTCTACAAGACGTACGAAAAGAGAGACTACTTTGAAACAAATAGTTTTGTTTTTATTCTCGCGTGAACTTGGACGTTGGAATCGCGGCCCGAGCGCGAAGCCGGCCTCTGCGGCTTCACACGTTTCCCTTTCTAACGCATCGAAATAATTTTTTATTGTTACCGAAGTGTACATTTTCTGAAAGCTTATGAAATTCTTGAAAAGGCGTGAACAGGCATTTTAATATAAATGCAAATATTCTCCTTCATATTTCGATCTAACCGCTTACTTGAAAGACAAATCGAGGTTTCGCGCGCTACGCGCGGATGGTCGTTTGGAAGTTTAAAAACGGTAATAATAAACATAGCCACAGACTCCTAATTTTGTTTGCCGTGAAAGAAGTGCGTGTACAAGACGTACGGAAAGAGAGACTACTTTGAAACAAATAGTTTTGTTTTTATTCTCGCGTGAACTTGGACGTTGGAATCGCGGCCCGATCGCGAAGCCGGCCTCTGCGGCTTCACAAGTTTCCCTTTCTAACGCATCGAAATAATTTTTTATTGTTACCGACGTGTACATTTTCTGAAAGCTTATAAATTCTTGAAAAGTCGTGAACAAGCATTTTAATATAAATGCAATATTCTCCTTCATATTTCGATCTAACCGCTTACTTGAAAGACAAATCGAGGTTTCGCGCGCTACGCGCGGATGGTCGTTTGGAAGTTTAAAAACGGTAATAATAAACATAGCCACAGACTCCTAATTTTGTTTGCCGTGAAAGAAGTGCGTCTACAAGACGTACGAAAAGAGAGACTACTTTGAAACAAATAGTTTTGTTTTTATTCTCGCGTGAACTTGGACGTTGGAATCGCGGCCCGAGCGCGAAGCCGGCCTCTGCGGCTTCACCCGTTTCCCTTTCTAACGCATCGAAATAATTTTTTATTGTTACCGAAGTGTACATTTTCTGAAAGCTTATGAAATTCTTGAAAAGGCGTGAACAGGCATTTTAATATAAATGCAAATATTCTCCTTCATATTTCGATCTAACCGCTTACTTGAAAGACAAATCGAGGTTTCGCGCGCTACGCGCGGATGGTCGTTTGGAAGTTTAAAAACGGTAATAATAAACATAGCCACAGACTCCTAATTTTGTTTGCCGTGAAAGAAGTGCGTGTACAAGACGTACGGAAAGAGAGACTACTTTGAAACAAAAAGTTTTGTTTTTATTCACGCGTGAACTTGGACGTTGGAATCGCGGCCCGATCGCGAAGCCGGCCTCTGCGGCTTCACAAGTTTCCCTTTCTAACGCATCGAAATAATTTTTTATTGTTACCGAAGTGTACATTTTCTGAAAGCTTATAAAATTCTTGAAAAGTCGTGAACAAGCATTTTAATATAAATGCAATTATTCTCCTTCATATTTCGATCTAACCGCTTACTTGAAAGACAAATCGAGGTTTCGCGCGCTACGCGCGGATGGTCGTTTGGAAGTTTAAAAACGGTAATAATAAACATAGCCACAGACTCCTAATTTTGTTTGCCGTGAAAGAAGTGCGTGTACAAGACGTACGGAAAGAGAGACTACTTTGAAACAAATAGTTTTGTTTTTATTCACGCGTGAACTTGGACGTTGGAATCGCGGCCCGATCGCGAAGCCGGCCTCTGCGGCTTCACAAGTTTCCCTTTCTAACGCATCGAAATAATTTTTTATTGTTACCGAAGTGTACATTTTCTGAAAGCTTATAAAATTCTTGAAAAGTCGTGAACAAGCATTTTAATATAAATGCAATTATTCGCCTTCATATTTCGATCTAACCGCTTACTTGAAAGACAAATCGAGGTTTCGCGCGTTACGCGCGGTTGGTCGTATGGAAGTTTAAAAACGGTAATAATAAACAAAGCCACAGACTCCTAATTTTGTTTGCCGTGAAAGAAGTGCGTGTACAAGACGTACGGAAAGAGAGACTACTTTAAAACAAATAGTTTTGCTTTTATTCTCGCGTGAACTTGGACGTTGGAATCGCGGCCCGAGCGCATAGCCGGCCTCTGCGGCTTCACCCGTTTCCTTTTCTAACGCCCCGAAATAATTTTTTAGTGTAGCCGAAGTATATATTTTCCGAAGGCTAATGAAATGGCTCGTTAAATGTAAGAGAAAAAAATCATGCTGGTAACAGCTGTGCAGTGAACAAACCAGATGCATGTCTACAGTTGATTCCAAGAATGCTTCGTGCACATTGAAAAAAAGCAGAAATCAGCTTACCGAGGCTGGGAGTATAACAGAGAAGTGGCGAGAGACACGGGAGCTGCATGCCACGCAAGTGCATATCCCACGATATGCAAATTAATTATGGCCCTGATGAGGGCCGTTTTGTGTTTTGCTCTGCATATCCAAGAGAAGACCTATTTCTTGGAAGAAGCCTTCTTTGCAGCCGGCTTCTTGGCAGGGGTCTTTTTTGCTGCCTTGGGTTTCTTGGGGCTTTTAGGTGCTGCAGCCTTCTTCTCTGCCTTTGGTTTTTTCGGCTTGGCCGACTTGGGCTTGGCCGACTTGGCCCTCTTTGCGGGCGACTTCTTGGCACTCAAGGGCTTCTTCTTCCTGGCCGCACTGGCAGCTGCCGAGGCTGGGCGCTTCTTTGCAGCACCGGTGTCCTTCTTGGGCTTCCTGGCAGCAGGTGATGGCTTGTCGGACTTGGCTGACAGCTTGAACGATCCGGTAGCTCCCTTGCCCTTGGTCTGCACCAATGCTCCCGCAGCCACGGCAGACTTGAGATACTTGCGGATGAAAGGAGACAGCTTCTCGACATCCACCTTGTAGTTGGCAGACATGTACTTCTTGATGGCTTGCAGAGATGAACCACCACGTTCCTTGAGCGCGCTGATGGATGAAGTCACCATTGCAGACACCTTGGGATGCGTTGGCACGGCCTTTGCCTTTCCCTTGGACACTTTCGTGGAAGCCTTTTTGGGGCTCTTGAGGGCAGCAGGGGCCGGGGCCCCCGCGGCAGCGGACACTTCTTCGGACATGACCCACTCTAATCGTAAGCACGGTCGAGACTGAAAAAAATCGTCGCGATTCGCGAACGAGCGGCTCATTGGCCGAGAGAGAGGCGAGCGCGAACCGCCGGGAGAAGCCCTTCGAAGGTGTCGAATGTTTGTAACCGTGCCGTTTCTAAAATAACAAAGTTGAGAGTCTAATTTTTGCTCGCTTCTGTTCTCTAATTTAGGTTCCAGAATATCTTCACAAGTCTGAGTTACTTCAATCGTGAAAAAATTATTTTACGGAGCCCCGCGCGTAGGCCCTCGCAAGAAAATCGCCCAAAACAGCATCCAAGAACGAACAAGCGCGCTGATTGGGCGAGCGCGGGCCGTGGGAGAAGTCGTCCAAAGGTAACGAATGTTCATAACCGCGCCGTTTCTAAAATAACGAGGTTGGGAGTCTAATTTTTGCTTGATTCTGTGCTCTAACGTAGGCTCCACACTATCCTTACAGGTTTAGATCGCTTCAATCGTGAAATATTATCCTAGAGAGCCACGCGCGCTGGCCCTCGCAAGAAACTCGCCCAAAACAGCATCCAGAATGAACAAGCTCTCTCATTGGCCGAGAGGCCTCGGGGAGAAGCACAACCGCTCGAACCGCTCGCGCCCCAACAACAACTGGCAGTTGGTCGCTACTCAGGAGTCGAGGTGTGTTGCTGTTTGCTAGCTCTCTCGTTTTATTGTCCCAACTTTTCGGAATGGCCCGTACAAAGCAGACCGCCCGCAAGAGCACGGGAGGAAAAGCACCGCGCAAGCAGCTTGCTACCAAGGCCGCCCGGAAGAGTGCTCCTGCAACCGGTGGAGTCAAGAAGCCGCATCGCTACAGGCCGGGCACGGTCGCGCTGCGTGAGATTCGTCGTTACCAGAAGTCGACTGAGCTGCTCATCCGCAAGCTGCCCTTCCAGAGGCTAGTGCGGGAGATCGCGCAAGATTTCAAGACGGACCTCCGCTTCCAGAGCTCGGCTGTAATGGCCCTGCAGGAGGCCAGCGAGGCCTACTTGGTCGGTCTCTTCGAAGACACCAACCTTTGTGCCATCCACGCCAAGCGGGTAACCATCATGCCTAAGGACATCCAGCTGGCTCGTCGCATCCGCGGTGAACGCGCTTAAGTCTTGTCACTTCTTTGGAAGTGGCAGGCAAAGCCACAAAAACGGCCCTCTTCAGGGCCACATCAGGCATGCTTTTCGGACATGTGTAAAGCGTGCCGACATCCTCCCGTGTCTCAATCTTCCCCTCCGATGCTGACTTGTTTCGAGTGTACGAGTTCAAAAGCTGTGAGTACTTCTTTATTCCGTCTTCTTGAGCTAGTTTGCATGGCGCCAAGTTCTCCATTCGCATTTGCTTACAACGATTTTTTTTCTTCATGTGTTTCTTGTCGCGTAAATAAAAAAAGACTAATATGCTTTTCTAAGGTGCTATCGGATGAAATAAATAAAGCAAGAAAGAGAGAACCCTTTTTCTGGAGACACCACAGGCTTCATGTTTCAGCAATCGGCGAATATCACGATTAGAGATTTGAGCAACGAAAACCTGTAGAGTAATTTTCGCCTTCTGTTTTTGAGGGATGTCCACAACATTTATTGCCCTCTGCCGGTTTCGGGGAAACGCTGCTGCGATTGTAGACTCTTGTAAAAACAGCTTCAACTCCTCTCAAAGCGAGGCAGTCCAGCAGTGGTTTTACGAGTTCAAATAAGAAACATTGCTGGCCTTTGCGCCCGACAGCAAGTCTCGAGGCAATTCGTACACGTGGAACAATGTGGCATTAAACGCAGCGTACATAATATGCATGGGCAGACTGCCTAAGGGTGGCATTCGATGCCTTTAAGTGACGAAGTAGAAACACTGTCGGCATTCCACAAAAAAACTAGAAGGAAACTGAAATGCACATACCAGAGCGTTTAGAGACACGGAAGACTGGCGCACGGAAAAGAGTATCCCGTACTCAAGTCGTGAGTGGTCCTGAAAAGGACCGTTTTTCTTTAGCGGATGCCGCGGGATGCCTTACGCCTTCTTCTCGGTCTTCTTGGGAAGCAGGACGGCCTGGATGTTGGGCAAGACACCTCCTTGCGCGATGGTAACGCCGGACAGCAGCTTGTTGAGCTCCTCGTCGTTGCGAATGGCCAGCTGCAGGTGTCGAGGGATGATCCTAGTTTTCTTGTTGTCCCTGGCCGCGTTTCCTGCCAGCTCGAGCACTTCGGCAGCCAGGTACTCGAGTACGGCCGCCAAGTAGACGGGGGCGCCGGCACCAACTCGCTCTGCATAGTTGCCCTTTCGCAGCAGTCGGTGGATCCTTCCCACGGGAAACTGGAGCCCCGCGCGGCTGGAACGGGTCTTGCTCTTGCCCTTTGCCTTGCCCCCTTTTCCGCGCCCAGACATCTTGGTGGAGGTGAGAAGTGGACGACCGAACGAACCAACCAACACTGAGTGACTGAGGGAGTCAGAGCATTGAGAAGCAGGAAATCAAAGCAAGTGCCATTCCTCTCCGCTTGGGGGGCGCTGCAAGAGCAGTTTTCGCCTTCCACTGCCTCTTCTTTACACCACTCCTCTCCCAATTCCCTCTCCCAAAAGTTGCAACTGCTTCCTCATTGGTTCGCGCAGCAACCAATCGCGAAGCTCTCTTTTGGGCACAACCCAATCACAGCGCGCTGTTTCCCGCGCTCTAGAATGCTGGCCAATCGGAGCACATTTTTCAGAATGCTGTAGAAACTTATAAAACACCAGGTAGGTGGTCAACTTTTCAGGTTGCCCCAGTTGTTGTTTCGCCATCATTTTGCCAGCGTCAACGTCGATCTTCTCTCGAAGACAAGTCGCGCGAGGATGCCCCCCCAACCGAGCGGAAAAGCAGTGAAGAAGGCGGGCAAGGCACAGAAAAATGTGCGTGCCACCGACAAGAAGAAGAAGAGGCGCAGGAGGAAGGAGAGCTTCAGCATCTACATCTACAAGGTGCTCAAACAGGTCCACCCCGACACCGGAGTGTCCAGCAAAGCCATGTCGATCATGAACAGCTTCGTGAACGACATCTTCGAGCGCATCGCAGCAGAGTCGTCTCGGCTGGCTCACTACAACAAGCGCTCGACCATCACGAGTCGGGAGATCCAGACAGCTGTGAGGCTCCTGCTGCCGGGTGAACTGGCAAAGCATGCGGTGTCCGAGGGCACCAAGGCTGTCACCAAGTACACCAGTTCCAAGTAACAACCAGGAGCTTCCCACCCGGTATCTGCCGACTGACACAAACGGCCCTTTTGAGGGCCATACTCATCCCTGCAAAACGGCCGTCTCTCGATGACTTCCAACTCCCGTGTCTCTTTTCAAGAAATATGTGAGTACCCAGTGCTTGAGAATCTGCATCGCGCCTGTGTGCATATAATAGGTCATTTCTTTCTTTTTTTTTTCTTGTTGTGCAGTCGAAATTGGCTTCTTGTAGTCACAGTCGGATGCTGTTTATTTTGTTTTCGTTTCAGTGAAGAAAAAAAAAAGCGTATTCTATTCATTTTGGGGGCACGAGTGACCTTAAATATTGTACATCGCTCGCGTATGTAGAAGATTTTCGCGTGGTTTTGAGCCTCTGGAAGCCCATTCTCCTAAGTGTTGTGATTTCCAGATGCAGCCGATTCGTTTTTGCTTTTAGAGCCACGGTTGTTTTAAATAACTTGCTTTTAAATTCGAGTGCTCTTATCCCGTTTGGCTTGGGAAAGTTGTTTATTTGTGTTGTCACTTCACGCTTGGTATCAACTCGAATAGTGGGTCGTTTTTATTGCTTGAAAAAGTGAAGACGGCTAGAAACTTGAAAAAGTGTCTGCCATAAGTCGAGTGCTTGTACCTGCAAGTTGAAATAAAGAAATTGCTCCGTTTCTAGTACTTTATTTATTTATTTTTTTGCACGATTTGCGACAGCGGCACAAACTGGCCGTTTTCGGGTGGCACGTTTTGCTCCTTAACAGACCGAAGGCTTGTTAAAAAGCTTTCGAGTATTACATTTTCTGCCAGCCAAAAAGACTTCATCACGTGTAATAAGCACTTAAAACTGGACACGTTTGTATAAGTGAACATTTTGATTAAACTGTGTTCTTGGGTGACCCAACTTGCTGTCAACCCGGCTCACCATGGCGCTGAATTGCACTGCACACTTCAAAACGGCAGTGATAAGAAGCTTTAATTTTTGTGTGCAGTGAGAAGAGTGCGTCTTGTACAAGTTCCGATAAACAGGTTGCTTCGACGTTTATAAAACTTTTTTTTTAGTCTCATGTGAAAACGGGCCTTCGACTAGCTGCATCGGCGCGAAGCTGAGTACTCCGGAGTGACATGTCTTTCCTCTTTACTTAACGAAAACGAACCTTAATCCCTCTAAAATATATATCTCCTGGAACCTAGAAAAAAAAATGTTTCGTACATGCAACTATGAAGACTAAAAATGGGCCAGGTTTTTAATGCCTATGCTTTGCTAAAGCCATGCATTTCATCAACACACGCTTCCTTCTAGTGCGCAGCCACCTGTCGGCCACAGAACGAAGCTGCCGCCCCGCGGGAATGCTCCCGTTCGTTGGCGGGAGAGGAGGAGGCCGTCGCGGGTTCACTTTGGCGGCCCCGTAGAGCATTGCCGCCAGTCTCTCTTGAAGTAGGCGAACGGTGCGGTCGTGTTTTTTCGTCGTGTCCCTGTTTTTGCAGCAAACATGTCTGGAAGAGGCAAGGGCGGCAAGGGCCTGGGCAAGGGTGGTGCCAAACGCCATCGCAAGGTTCTTCGCGATAACATCCAGGGGATCACCAAGCCTGCAATCCGTCGCCTAGCCCGCCGCGGTGGTGTCAAGCGCATTTCGGGCCTCATCTACGAAGAAACCCGCGGCGTCCTCAAGGTCTTCCTGGAGAACGTCATTCGCGATGCCGTCACCTACACAGAGCACGCCAAGAGGAAGACCGTGACGGCCATGGATGTTGTGTACGCGCTCAAGAGGCAAGGCCGTACGCTCTATGGTTTCGGGGGTTAAGTGGTGCAGCCGTCTCCCCGGGGCTCGTCGGACACCCATCAAAAACGGCCCTTTTCAGGGCCAAACCAGTACGGATCTATCTTGG
>JABSTQ010006744.1:0-19944 GCA_013358835.2 Ixodes persulcatus
AATAGTTATCCCGTAGCGTAATACACTGTATGCTAAAGCGTGAGTTATTGCCTTCTTGGTTGAAATGGGTATTAGAGATTTGGTATTATACAGCCAACAGGATACTTTTCGCAGCTTTCTACAAAGTTGTAGAAAGCTGAGAATAATAATAATAATACTAATAATAATAATTTTATTCCACATGCACTAAAATGGCACAATAAAAATATGGGTCTGTCCAAGCCACAGGAGGCTTGTGGGACAGGACCCGGCAAGTCGAAACGGCGAAAGTACACAAACAATAAGGTCAACTCAAAATAAAATAAGAACTATGCAGAAGATAAGTAAAATAGAACAACGAAGGGTTACTACAAGCTTAAATCGGTCAGCATTTGTTTCAGTTTTCTTTTTGTTGTGCTCTCAAAGAAGCGATCTGGCAGTTTATTGAAAATGGAGGGCACATAATACGAACGAACTCTTTTCCCGCAGGGCGTCGTACACCGGGGGTAATAAGACGGGTCGTGTGACGAAGACTCCTGCTGGGAACAAAGGGCCGTTTAAAATCATCATTCCAAAAGTGGCGCAGAACCACGCTTTCCAAAAACAAGGAAGAGAAATCCGGCATACGTAAAAACTCGAACACGTTTATGTCAGTAAAAAATCAAAGTGATAGCCAACGCTCTTTAGCAAGCCCCCCAAAATACGATCAACTTTCATTTGCCACGACTCTGCACACTTTCCGAACAATGTAATACCATACCGCAGTATACTGTAACCAAGGGCATGCGCAATAGACTTCCTCACTGAAAACGGCATAAACACTTTCTGGTTGTACAGCAAACAGCTAATGCTCCGCAATTTTCCACAAACGTGAGCCAAATGGGAAGTCTATGACATATCTGAATCAATTAACACTCCTAAAAACTTCACATTGTCAACATACTCGAGAGGATAACAAACATAATTCAAGCACCTTGATTTATGTAACAAAATTGGTACGTTAAGGGCCACCTTCTTTAATGGATTTCTGAAACAAACCAGTTTTGTTTTTGACGCATTGACTGAAATCAAATTTTCATCAAACCAATTCATTATCTGCAATGCATCATGCCTCAGTAAATGAACGGCGCTCTCATACTTGAGATGATGAGATACAAGTAACGTGTCGTCCGCATATTGAAAAATACTGCAACTAAACTCTGTTTCACCTTATGATGTGCCGCAGGAAAGGCTACAAGCGCGAGCTCCTTGCTCTAGTGCGCATCTCGGCGGCACAAGCTGTCGTGCAATAAGGGCAGCTGCCAACGCTATGAGCTCGCGCTTCTAGCCTTCGCTGCGGTATTAGCGGTATTGAATAGTATTGAGATCAGAGCCGTGGGCGAGATGTTTTGGTGGCGCCCTCCTGTGGTTCCCCCTTGTGACGTCATTAACTTGCAAACAACAAGTTCGATGGTGTTTGTTATTAGCATGGTGGAAGCTTGAAATCATTGCGCTCTCAAAGGAACACTGCCAACACCGTCAAAATTAAATTTCTTTCATTCCTCTTATTTCCGTCGATGATAAATCCCCTTTCCAACGTCATAGTCAGCGTTCGGCCAATCGTGGAAGGCCGACCACAGCGACGCTTTCGGTCGCGCACGGGGCTAATAGATTAAAAAGCAGGGTCGCTAAACTCGTCGAGCACACCTTTGTGCCCGAAGTTTGCGGAACGCGCTAATTAGACTCTCGCGACGCTGACGTCGCGCCGAGCGAGGTGTCAATCATTAGAACGCTCATTGTTTTTAGAGCGGCAGCCCCGTGCGCGACCGAAAGCGTCGCTGTGGTCGGCCTTCCACGATTGGCCGAACGCTGACTATGACGTTGGAAAGGGGATTTATCATCGACGGAAATAAGAGAAATGAAAGAACTTTAATTTTGATGGTGTTGGCAGTGTTCCTTTGAGAGCGAAATGATTTCAAGCTTCCACCATGCTAATAACAAACACCATCGAACTTGTTGTTTGCTAGGTAATGACGTCACAAGGGGGGAAACACAGGAGGGCGCCACCAAAACATCTCGCCGCTAATACTCCTTGAAGTCATCGAAGATATTAGCAAATTTCAATGATGGTGGTACCACGGTGTGAGAATCGCGCTCCCTAGCTCCTGGATGATCGGTTTCCCAATAAAGGTGCTTGCCTAAATGTTCCTGGCGTGAAAAAATAAAGTAAGGCTCTAATACTGCTCGTATAACGCAAAACTAGAATTATTTACGCGTCGCAGACCCCGCCTCGTACCGCTGTTCTACGACGATCATCCAGATGACAGCCATTTTGTTGTAAAACCCCGTCATGTTTCAAAAGTAGCGCAAGGTTCGTCGATGCACGAGGCGCGTGCAGCACTGAGCTAGATTTCAGACGCCATGGATTTCCCAGAAGTGGCGCGCGGCACGTGCCTCGAGCATTTTTACAACAATGAATGGCGCCAATTTTCTCTGGATAGAGGGGCTTTATTTTGATAGGTGCCAGCGCTCCCCCTATAGGTCGTGAAAGTTGCGAACTAAATTGATTGATTGAACATGTTTATTAATAAAAAAACAAGTAAAGCACGTACGACTCTCTCTAATCAATTGTCCACTGACATCGGAGAGAGAAGGGGTGGGGGAATGGGGTGTGGATAGGTAGGGGGGTACCAGAAATGTCTCTAATCAGATGCAGTCCTGGATGTTTGCTTTCGCGACAAAGTCAAGAAGCGAGTCCAATATGGCTTTGCGGTGCTGCGGTGCGCCCCTCGGGTGTATCCAGTCCCGAAGGCATCCCGGGCGCAGCTTAGGTTGTATTTTTCGAATTGCTTCTTCCCGCGTCCGGCCGAGTTACACACAGTCCCATATGAGCTGGGCACTAGTGGCTTGCTGTCCAGTTGCGCATCGTCTGCAAGATCCGTCGTCGGCGTGTTCTCTTTCTGCATCTGTCTTTAGCGCACATCTCTCGAACTTAGCCCGGACTGCTGGGGAGACGGCCGTTCCGGTTCGGAGTCTCCGAAGACGCACTGTAGCCCACCGACCGTACCCGTTTGGCAGTGAGTCATCGTCTTCAGGTAGCTTATTGCGCAGGACCCTTCGTCGCTCGAGGCGGGCAAGGATCGCCTCCTCGTTCCAGTCAGGCTCCTCTTCGTCATCAGAGTCCACTAAAAGAAACGCAAATATTGACACCGACGAAATGAGTGTTCTAGCCTGGCAACTTCTTCCTTCAAATATTACTACTACTAATAATCATCATCATCATCATCATCATCATCATTATCATCGTCGTCGTCGTTGTCGTCATCATCATCATAATCATCATCCTCAAGAATCAAGAGTCAGTTTTATTTGGTGCCCAGAAACGGCCATTACGTCAGTCCAACAGACACAACCGTAGAGAAGTGAACACACACTGGCAATCACCAAGAACGTTGACAATGAGACAGATCAAAGTAATCAGGCTTCCTTATAGGCAATCATAAAGCACACGGAGGGATTTTATAAAGCTTTGCTTGAATTCACAAAATATGCCCGCTGGCATGATCCTTGTACGTTTTCGCCATACGAAACAGAGGGTCATGATTTTCTGAAAGGCATGGTACATAAAAAGGTATTGGCATACGCGTCGCCTTGTGTGGGATTCGTAGAGATATGTGCGCGAGAAGACTAGGATGGTCAATAATACCGTAAACTGTTTTAAACAAAAACAATAAGTGCTTTTTCCCGGCGTTGATTTAAGCTGAATAAGCGTAGGTCACTCATTACAAAAATATTTTGCACTAAAGATAGTCTATCACGAAAGCATTGAAATTTTTAGATTGACAGAAATTTATTTTGAGCTCTCTCCAGCTTGAAAGAGTTGCTCTTACGGATGCCGTTCCACACAACGGATGCACAGTCCATATGAGATCGTGATAATGCAGAGCACAGGAGAAGTAATGTCTTGGGATTTGAAAACTCTCTTGACATTCTGCAGGCCATTCCCAGTGTACGATATGCCGACAAAGTTATTTGAGCTACGTGAGCGTCGAAGCGGGGCGAAGAGTCGAAATAACACTCCTACAACTCGAACCTCACTAAAGCGACATAAAACCTCCGAATGACTCCTGTATGGGAAACATATACTGTGAGCCTTTTGTGTCTAACTCATTACTTTTTTTCCCCTTGTTTAAGAGCGGACCATTTGTCAAGCACCAATTATCAAATGCGCACACATCTCTCTGAAGCATCTCGCAATCTCTATCACTCTGTATCTCTCGAAATACTTGAGTAGCGTCCGCATATTATAGAACCAGAGAATAAGGCACAACCATGAACACATCATTCACAAAAACCGAGGAAAGAATTGGTCCCAGCACTGATCCCTGAGGAACTCCGGAAGTGACCTCAAATCTTAGTGATTATTCCCCGTTCCCACGAGCAAGACACCCTCTGCCCGAAAGGTAATCTCGCAGCCGATTGTACAGTGACCCACAAACACCATATCGGGATAGTCTGGACAACAGAATGGAGTGGTCCACTACATCAAAAGTTTTGCTAAGATAAAAGTATACAACATCAATCTGTTTTCTCTCGCAAACCGCTTTAGAAGCCACATTCATAAAAGCAACCAAGTTTGTAGTGGTTGATCGTCCTGATATTAAACCATGTTGGTTTGGCACGATTATGTTTTTCAGAGATGATGATGATGATGATGCTTGGATTGGATTGGATGTTGTGGCTTTTCCCTTTTTAAAGGGGTCATGAAACGATTTTCCTACTTCTTCCTCCTTAGCTTTAATCCTCAACTCAAATGCGAATTGTGAAATCACGTGGTCGTGACATTCTTTCGGCACCGGTGCGATGACTCCTAGCTTCCACCGTGCTTTTTATGCACACCATAGAACTTGTCATTCCCGAATCCCCAGTGACGATAAGTTCCGTCAGGGCACTCATTGGCCACGAACGCGAATCCAAATATTCGTCGACGGATTGGTTGTTGACGAGCGCATACGTCCGAGTGACGCAGTTCTCGTGTCCAATGCGTGAGCTGGGCTCTGCTGACGTCAGTTTGGCGCCGGTGACGCGCTTTTGGAACCGCGGATGTATCATAGTGAAAAGGCGGAGAGCTTTCGAAGGCAAGAAGGTACAAAATAGTCCGCTATATTTTCAAATGTTCGTACCGAAAAGCTGGCTTTTGACTTTCTAGCCTCTTTCTTTTGGCCAAATAAACGATATGCGATTAGTAAAGTCCGAAATTAAAATCAGTCATCCCAACCCAAAATTCGTTTCATGGGCCCTTTAACGGGTGAGCAGAGTCCGTGCTCTGCTCTAGCCAGGTTATTCTCTATTTTTCCGCCACCACTCTTCTAGTCTGCGCTTGGTGCGTTCGATCGCCCCCTCGACCGCTTTGGTCTTCTGCCGATCTGCCGCCGGGTGCGATAACACCTCGTCTACCTCCACTGCCATCATGAAACCCAGGGCCTCTGGGACCGGATCCGTTTCCGGGTGCGGTGTTAGACCGGGGAAGGCAACCCTGATGTGGTCGATTGTCTCAAAGTCCGACCCACAGATGGCGCAGCGGGTCTCCAGCTCTTCGGTAAATTTTTCTCTCCATATCCTCGTTCCCAGAGTTCCAGCCCGAGCCTGGAACAGCAGGCGGCTTCCTCTTGTATTGTCATCCATGTTCTCCTTCCTGATGCTTTTCTTGTGCGAGCTGTACCTCCGCAGAGATGATTTGCGGGCCATTCCATCTCTCCAGCGTCGCCGCTCCTCCTCCCGCACCAGCCTCCTCACCGCCTTGTTGTCTGTCCTCCTATTTTCCTCTCGCTCCTCGCCCGGCTCCGCCAGCGATTGGGCCGGGATGTTATGGCGATACGAGAGTGCCTTGTTCTCTTTCTTCATCTTGTATTATGGTCCTTGTAGATCGCATATTCCCAGACCTTGTGGGACCATCTGGCTTGGTTCATTCCGGCCAGGCGTCTCTCGTAGCCTGCCTTGGCCACCGTTTCCCTGGCCTCAAAGCTCGACCAGCCCAGGTCTCCCTGGACTGCTTCATTTGGGTTGTTCGACGGGGCCCCTAGTGCCATTTCTCCGGCCTCTCCCTGCCTCATCTCGATGAAGTTGCGAGTGTTCGACGACAAAACGATCACCTCGTTTCCGAAGGTGATGCCCGGGACCACCACTATCTTCCACGGTCCCCGCATCACCTCAAACCTGTTAAAGGTCCAGAGGGATTTCCTACCCAGGATCCATTTACCCCTCAGGGCCCATCTTCGAAGTTGCTCCTCGTGACCTCTCAGGTAGTTAGGCTCCTCCTGCATTTGGATGACCAAATATTTGTAATTTTCGGTCCAGCTGATTTCTTGTCCCTGTATTGTCCATTTGTTATTTCTATACTGTCCTACATCTCCCCACCCCATCACTGCACACTTCTCCGGGTTGAATTCCTGTCTGAGTTATTTCCCCTTTTTTTCACAAATTTCTATAAGTTCTTGAAGCTCCTGTGGCGTGTCAGCGAGGAGCACTAGGTCGTCTGCATAAAGGAGCCCCGGTAGCTGTTGTGTCACTTGTTGTCCCATCTTCCTGTACGTCAAGTCGAAACCTTTGTTACTTCGTTGTATCTCCTGTTCCATATCGCGTGTGTATAGCATGAATAGTAGTGGAGATAGAGGGCGACCCTGTCGAAGTCCTCTGCAAATTTTGATCTCTTTTGTCCTGTGTTCTTCCCACTCGATTATCACACTTGAGCCCCTGTATGTCTCCCTTAGTAGTTCAATTACTTCTGCTTTCAGGCCGTGTGCTTCTAGCTCCTGCCACAGCAAATCATGGTCCACTGAATCGTATGCTTTCGACACGTCGAGAAAGCCTGCGAACAGGTTTCTTTTTTCCAGCAAGGCGATTTCGATGATCTGTCCTAATACAAAGATGTTGTCTTCCAGTCTTCTCCTCCCTAAAGCCGTTCTGTAGTTCTCCCAAAATGTGAACTTTCTCTGCCCATCGTTGTATTCTTTGCTTCTTGATCTTCATGAAGATTCTATAGCCTACTGGAGTGATGTTGATTGGACGGTAGATTTTCAGCGACGTTTTCTTCCCGGAACCCTTGCAGATGAGTTTCATTCGTCCTACTTTCCATTCCTCTGGGATCTGTTTTGTTTGTAGTATCTCATTGAGACTACACCTGAGGTTTTCTCTTCTTCTTTCTCCCAAACGTTTAATCACTGCCATGGGGATTTCGTCTATCCCTGCTGCTGTTTGGCCACCTGATTTCTTTAAAGCTCTCTTCAGTTCACCCTGCGTGACTGCCCCAGTCATCCAGTCTACCTCATGTCCTGCACTTCCATTTGGCCTGCTGAGTATATCTCTTCCTGGCTCTGCTCTCAAGGTCGGGTTTTTCTCTGCTTCTGCTGGCCCCATTCTCCCAAAAGTCTTTCTGATGACCTCTTCGATGAGGGGAATACAGTCTTTCCCTTCCAAGAGCTCCTGTCTGTCATCTCTTCTCAGCTGTTGTTTAGTCCTTGTGGGTTTATCTATTTTCTTTATATACCTCCAGTATTTTCTTGGGGCATCCTTTCCACTTGCCTTAAGTTCTCTCATGAATGCTTTGTCTGCCTCGGTATCTTTTTCTGGATTAATATTGATGTCAGTGTCTTCTGTCTTTGGTATTCCTCCCATGCGCTCTTCTCTTCCTGGGGGGTCCCTTGTTTTAGCATCGCCCTGTATTGTCTTCCTTTTTGTTTCCTTGCTCGTACTGCTGCCTCTACTTCTTTATCCCACCATCTTTTCCTGGTATATCGTCTTTTCCTGCGTGAGCCTGTGTGTTTTCTTTCTTCAAGATCTCTTTTGATCGTATGCATCAGCTCACTATAGCGTTCTTCTCTCTCAATAGGGATTTGTTCTATCTTTTCTACCAGAGCCTCTCTTTCTCCTTCGGGCAGTGTTTTCTTGTATTCCCACGTTTGCTTTTCTTTTTGTTCATGTCCTCCAAAAATTAGCATTATCCTATTATGGTCACTGCCGATGCTGCTCATCTCTTGTACGTCAATTTCCATGTGTTTTAGGTCTTCATACAGGTTATGAGTTAGGAGGCTGTATTCAATATTTGATTGTCTTCCTCTCGCCGACCAGGTCGTTTTTCCTCTGCATTTAGCCTGCCTATTCACAATCACCAAATTCTCTTCTTCCACCAGTTTTTTCAACATTCTACCATTGGTATCTGTGTGGCCATCCAGATCTTTCAGATGAGCATTCTGATCGCCTAGGAGCATTCACGCATGTGTCTTTGATAGGGTCTTTATGTCCTCTCTCAGGCACTCGTGGAGTTCCGTATTCTTGGGTGTGGCTTCCTTGCCCGTCCACATGTAGACTATTCCTACTGCAACTTGCTTTCCCCGAATGCAGCTCATTACCCAGATGTGCTCTTTGCATTGTGTCCTTACCCTGTCCCAGTTCCCATTATCCCTAAAGAGGACCCCCACTCCTCCCCCTTTTCTTTCTCCTGATATTCGGTTTTTGCCTTCCCATACCGCTGTTTCGTTTCTCGGGGGGCATTCTTTATCTCGTAGGTGGGTTTCTTCAACTCTCATTAGTTCAATACCTTCTTTTTCCATTGTTTCGTAGAGTTGCTCCCATTTTCTACTTGTTCTTGCTCCTTGCATGTTCAGGAAAGCAATCTTTGTGTCATTCGGTTTACCTCTTCTTTTCTTTCCCCTCTTGTATGTTTGTCCCATATTCTTCCTAAGGTGGTCCGTTCTACCGCTCGTCCAGCCCCGTCTTCGCCCCCTCCTTTCTACCACCTCCTTCGGTTGGGACCCTTCTCTTGGCTCCTCAGTCCTCGCAGGGCTTGTTGCACTACCCTGAGTATGTCCCGTTCTTTCCTGGCCAGCTGTACTGCTCCTTGGGGGCCTTGTCTTTTCCGGCCGTCTTGTTGCTGGCTTCCTAAAAAAGCCTGTGTCCTCCTTGATAGCCATTCTACTATCTTCTCTCCCCCTTCGTTGTTGAGGTGGGTTCCCCTCATGCCTCCTCCTTTGCATTCCTTGAGTCGGTGAAAGGTGTTCAGGAACTCAACTCTTTTGTTTGCTTAGTCACATAGCACTTTTATGTTCCAGTTTGCATCTCGAATTTTCTGTTCTTCCTCTCTCGTGACCCCTGTAGCCATTGGGATGGCCATTGGGATCCACCCGGACACCTATATAGGTGTCCGGGTGGATCTCCGTCCATTTGTTGACAGTGTCCTTCAGCTTCTTCACCTGCCCTTCTGCGTCCCCATGTTCTACGATGTCTCCCAGCCCAATATGAAGAAAGATCATATCCTGGCCTGCCTCCTCTTCCATCCAGTGCTCCGTCTCCTTCAAGATCTTCTCGGTGTCTGTTTCACTGACTGCTTTGATGGTTACGCGTTTGTCGTACGCAGTGTCTTCCAGTATTCTCCTCTTCATCTTTTTCACATTAGAGTCCCCAATGATGAGAACCCTTCTGCTGTTTTCAGAATTTCTCTTCCTATTTTCCTTTTCACTCTTCTCCTGGGAAGGTGTTTCCTCACCTTCATCCTGATCTTTCCCTTTCGGTTTTATCACTTCACCACCCCTTTCTATCTTGTGCCACTCTCTGCTTCCTGCTGGCTGGGGCGAGTGGTTCCTCTGTGTCCCTTCCCGATCTGCGTCTCGGTCCTGATTTCCATCTTGCACCAGGTCGTCATCCGCCCCATCTCCTATGGTGTTCTGTTGTTGGTCTGTTGCTCGATCTTTCTTCCCTCTCCGCCAGTCTTCCATCTCCGCTCTGATCCTCGTTATTTCCTTTTCCATTTGTTCCCTTTTCTTGGTTTCTTCCATTTGTATTTCTGTCATCTTAGCCTCTGCCGCGATTCTGGCTGCTATTTCCTTCTCCAGTTCCTTGTTCCACTCAGTCATGACTTTTTCCCATTCCGCTCACTCGCGTTTTAGCGCGGTTTCAATTAGCTCCCAAATCGCGTCAAAACAGCGTGTGCATCGAAAGTGTTGATCCACTGCCTCCTCCAGCGTTGTGAACGGCGTCTCGCTCAGCTTCCTCCACTTCCCACAGTCTACGCATTGGACTTGTCCCGAGCGTTTGGGCATCTTGTCAAACGAATCGCCCCCCACCAATACCTTGACGAACCGCCACACACGAGGATCACGCACGAAGATCACACACCAAGATCACATATACTTTCCTTTGCCACGAAGATCACAAATACTCTCCTGTACAAATACTTTCCTGTCTTTAAATTCAATTACTAACGGCTGCCTCCAATATTGACATTGATGTAGACTGCTGCTGCTGATGCTGCTGTTGTTGATGATGATGATGATGATAATTAATCAATCAATGTTTTTATTGAAGTGCCCAGGAACACCCTTGCGGTCTTGGTACGGGTGCACTCAGGAAACATGAAAAACATAACACTACACACAACAAACAAACAGTAAACAATAAAAACACTTAAAACAGATCACATATGTCACATAAACTTTCTACGGTATACCACCACGATAGCGAAAGAAAAAGAAAGTGAGAGTATAAAATTTGGTTCTGAGCAACTTAATCAAGTGCAAACAATGGTAAGCAAAATTTAGGTGAGGACCTTTAGCGCTCTGATGAACTCCGGCGTGTTATTGTTAAATATACCAATAGTGTCTGTAAAAGAGGAATTGTAGGTGTGCCCAATTCTTGACACGGGGTCGGGAAGATTAGTTATGAGAGCATTGTAGAAGGATGCATTTTGCCGTGTAGTTTTTACGGAAATTTTCAAACGTACATTTGAGATCAATGATGTGCAGTCAGTGATGCCATGAATGCGTTTGTACAGAAATAGAATATCGGCATGTTCTCTCCTACGCCGCAGGGTGGGCAATGCCAAGCTATGTGGGACTGGGACTGCTGCGTCATCGTTTGAGGTAGACACATTGCACGACGAGAAACGATGTCTGTAGATACATAAAAACTTATTCTGAACACGTTCGATCCTAGCCGAGTTTGTCGCGCAGATTCCATTCCATACAACAGAGGCATACTCGACGTGTGGTCGACATAAAGCACTGTACAGTGTGACAAAAGTACCAGGGTTAATAATAATAATAATAATAATAATATTAATAATAATAATCCTTTAATTTGTTTTCTATTTTGAAACGGGGGATGAGTACAAAAAACTGCATCAGCAGCTAGACGGAGGGAAGGCGACTTCACTAACACACACAACAAAATAGTGTTACAAACGGCACGTAAATTGCTACACAAAAACTAGAAACCATAGCGTTTCTAGTTCTATTCACCTCGAGTTCTATTCTCTTCGAGATTCGATCGGCACGGCTCATATAGTAAAATAGTGTCCTTTCTCTCAATGTACCTATTTTGTTCGTCTTCTGAAATTGCTTGGGAATCGCCTGCTGTAAAGGGGGCCAGGACCTCCGTCAAGCTGCTGCAGCAGGTTTTTGTCTTGGTCCCACGTTTCAGTGATGAAACAAAATAAAGATTTATTAATATTATTATAAAAGCAGAACTACGCTTTGTTTTGCACTTACTTGGAGCAAAACGAATGCTAAGCACGCGAGGGCGAAGCCATGCGAGGCGCCCATCCAGCGCTTGCGCACTGGAATCCACTGCTAAGGGCTCGTGCTCTGTACCATTGCCAGTGCTCCGTACTGTTAGTGGGGATGCTTTGTCTCCTCCCGCATGGTGGACAGAATTAAGTAATCACCACGTGACTCATAAAAAAGCATGGGTAAACAAAAGCACGCTTCCCCTAAATTCAATCTGGGTCTTGAGGCGAATAAATGCCGTTGCTCCAAAGCATAGCTTATTTGGTGCAACTTTCTGCAGCATCCGTGCACCAAATTGAAATATAATCTCGACATTCGTGATCCTAGAGGCAAGACAAAAAATGTGTTTTTACTCAAATACAGGACAACTTCAGTTCTTTAAGGGGTATTCACACGGAGGATGCTTTTCGGGGAGGGATGTACGGGACGTCAGTGATCGGCGGAACCAGCAAGACCCTGACTCAGGCATCCACACGAACAGCGGGGAGTCGAGAGGGGTGTCCGTGTTACCAGACGCAATTAGCGGTTTCACTTTCGACTACAGGGCTCAGTGCGGGCTGACGAGAGTAGAAAAGACTCTCAGCGTTTCCACTCTGGTGAAGAAGGAAGAGCAGCGGAGCTGTACTATGTGCCGCCGTCGCTTATAGATGACGGTAGCTGTCCAGAGGGTGGTGTCGAGATTTATTTGTCTACAGACACGAGACTGGGGAAACTAGCCTTTGACAGCTCCGCTGTAAAATGGAGGCGTATTCGTGAAACGGCGATACGCGATTATGGCAGCAGCGCTGTTGGATGCAGAAGACGGCAAACTTCTTCCTGCTAAAAGAAAGTAGCTTTTTGAATGCGTGGATGCAACGCAAAGAACGTGCAATCAAAAACCCAGTTGTACGAGGAGCGGCTTGAGGACGGCATTGATGAATATCGAATACAGCTTCGGGTGCCTCGGACGACATGCGCAATAGTGCAGGCCAAAAACAAGGTAGGCGATACATGGGCAACAGGGCAAACAACAACGAGTTAAGCGATCCCGTTGCCACCGGTGGCATCTCGCTGGGGAAAATCAGTAAAGTTGCTACACACGTGACTAAAATACCGCCAATTGCTAAGAGATCCCACGCCAAGGCGGGGAGAGTTTGTGTAGCCCGAGCAAAAGCTCCTCCATCCCCCTGGGATGTCTACGACAGCGCGGCTCTATGCAAAAGCATAAATATTTTTACCACGGGATGTGCGTCTTGTGGTAAAGCGACGGATTTCGCCCCCATCTGAATACCCCGTCAACAACTACTATATTGTATAAAAATACAATATATACAAAGATTCCTCTCTATCATTTTCCAACCCATGTAACAGTTGCTTTTGAGAGGTAAGTGTTTGAACGAACCCAGAAAAAGACAGACGCCCTTTAAAGAACCCAACATTTCTCGTACCGAGTCTATATTTCATCAAAATAAGTACAAAAATAAACAGGAGTAATTCGTATATCCTTAGGAAAACAAAGAAATCCTTCAGTATGGGACAGACAAAAATATATATTAATAGTATGAGCAGAGATACCTCTATTGATAAAAGCAAATATTTACAAAACTACGGAAGCTTTGAATTATTAAAAGGGTTACTTAATTAAGCTAGTCGGTGAGCAATATTCACACTTTTTGGTATAGATCCGTCAGTGTTGGGTATAAAGTTGAACAGCCCGGCTTGTAAGTTTCGAAGTCAAGGCCAGCAACAAGGGTGCATCGAGAGCTTCCTTGTAAAATGTTCAGGTGTAGGAGATCCTTTAGCAAGCCAGCTGACAAGTACGTGTACTGTAGTAACACACGTCTTTCCTTCGACATAGGAGCTATATAAAATCTGCAATTCTGCAAGCGGTGTTCTCCTGGTAGGTCTCCTTCGCACAGTTCGAAAAGTGGAGCCCTGCCCGGTATATAGGGAAAGCGGGTTGATGTTAAAATGTAACTAGTATTGTTCTGATTCAGGAGAAAGGCGGCCATCGAAATACCGACGCAAAGCCTTCCCTGATGCTGAATATAGTCAGGAATACTTGTGAGAAACTTGAGTGTTTTCTTCTTGATGTACAGACAAAGGTCATTGCGAGGGGTGTCCGGTCGAAACTCGTGGGTCATGAAGAAGAAAAAGTCTACCAGGCCCGGCGACAATGAGCGTACGGCTGCGGTGTCTCCGTAGGGTAGAATGAGCGTCATCAGCGCTGGTCGATTGTTTAGACTCAAAAGCTTTTTCACGTTAGCGAAAAGGACTGACAGTGTGTTGTAAACATCAGAAGGCTGGCAGGCGCCTGCGGGCGAAACCCAATGGATGGCGAGTCCGTCCAGGCGAAGGTCGACCATCATCGTTACGATGTCGGCGACTAGGGTGTCCATGGCCACGGAATCTCTGCCCAGCCTCGAGAATTGCGGACTTTCCTCAGGGTATCCGCCAAGGGCCATCAGAACCCTGGTTTCGCCTCCGCTGAGGCGGTCGCTGGTGTTCATCAGCTCTGAGATGCCGTACAGCCTGTCAAATGCTGGAACTCTACTTTTTACTCGGCCATCAACGATGCTCATTGACCAACAGATGACATATGGACAGAGGTCAAACGGTAGATTCTCCGGGAGGTAGTGGAAGTCTTCGTTTTTGCGGAACCTTGAGTTGTTAGACAGACAAAAAAAACGGAGGTCTTTCGTGTGTGGCATCGAACAATTTGGGTTATTACGGCACAGATTGTTAATGTTGTCGACCAGGCTCACCGCACCAGAACAATTTAATTCGACGGCTGTCAGGGGATTTATAGTTGCCTTTTGACGAGCATTGGAACGCGTCATTAAGACCGCTGTGGTGCTGTTGGGTGAAATCTTGTCTGAGTGTGAGAGGTATCCAATGAGGACCAAGCCAATGGGAATCAACATGGTTGCCGCACTAGCGGTGCAGAGGAACCATATCTGTTGGCACCTTCTGTCCCCTTGTATCTCTTCCCCGTTTGACTCCTCTTCACTGTAGAAGACGTTTGGTTTGAAAACGACTGGACTCGGAGCAAGGGCGGGATCGGGACCTACCGGATGCCACCTTTCAGCTGGCGGATTCTCTTTTCTCGGTGCACTTCGTGTCCGGAATGGATACCCTTCTTTCGGTGTCGTATGGCTCTGCGAAGTGGGCACGGCTCTGACTTCGATGGAATGGGTCCCATCGGTGGCTGTGGTCCTGGTAGAGGCACTCCCGGAGGATATTGGACTACCGCTGGTTACCTCGTACTCGTTAGCGTCTGCCGAAGGTGGGCTAATGCTCTCCATTTTTGAGTCCACTAAGCTGCTGCGAGGTGGGCACACGGATGTTGGCCAAGAGCAATACACGTCCGAGTTGGAACAGCAGGTGCTGTGCGTGCCAAAGCGTGAATCTGGCACGAGACGTTTTCGTCTTTTTCATGCACAGTTAGAGATTTTAAAAAGCGCAAAGGACAGACTCGGACATGAAGTCCGTGTGTGTCCTTCGCGCTTTTTAAATCATTATGTTAAACAAACTAGCCCACCTTAATATTTTAGTTAAAGAGATTGTCCGGTAAAATTTCGTACTTAAAAAAAAACATTTAGACCTCATTGTCAACGGCTGTAGGAGCATGTTTCATGACAAATCTGAATGTTGGCGTTTTCCTCTTCCACTACGACGTAGCAGACCCTCGTTGCTAAAAGGAAAATATTTTTCCTTGTAAAAAAAAAATGGGACTTTTGTTGTCCGGTTGTCACGCTTCACACTTATCCGCGAGATTTATTCGCGACTCCAACTAACTATAGATGGCGCCACTCGTTTTTCAAAATGGCGGTTACCCCCCATTCACACTGGAAGCGGATCCGCGTTCGCGAAGCGGTTGCAAACGCGGTTGTATAAAGATCTAGTGCAATTGCACGCGCATTTGATGTCGTCAAATGCGCGTGCAATTGTACTGAATCCTTATACAACCGCGTTCGCAACCACTTTGCGAACGCGGATCCGCTCCTTTTCATGGCAAACGCCATCAGGAGTTGTTCTAGTCTTTGACGTCCCAGAGAACTTCCGGTTCATAAAAAGTATAAACAAAGCCCACCCTAACACCGCTGTTTGAAATGTTGATGAAACGTTTAACCACCAATTCTCCAGGTGAACGCCAAAAGAACGCAGAACCCCCAGATACGATAAATATTTTCGAATACTCTTGTAAACCAACTTGCCTCCTGCAAGACGTTAAATTGACCAGCCGAGGGCCCTCGTTAAATCTCCAACTTTGATGTGCGTGTAGCGTTTATGCTTTCTAGCACTGGTGACATAGGCAAGCTCGACATACTTTCAAAGACGGAGCGACCGGAAGTTGCTTGGGACGCAGGAGGCAGTTCATGTTTGTAAACATGAAAAGGGTCTATAGGAGGTATTCACTGGCCGCCATATTTGAGGTCACTGTTTAGAGCGCATGCTCAGAACGAGCTCGCAATAATAGGCTGCAAAGACCGGCAATCTTGGTGGTGCGGAATGCACGTGGCGAAAGAACTGTGGAAGCTCGCGTTCAGCACGCGCTCCGCAGCCGAGCACACAGCTATGGCCGCCAGTGAATACATCTTGGTGGTGCGGAATGCACGTGGCGAAAGAACTGTGGAAGCTCGCGTTCCGCACGCGCTCCGCAGCCGAGCACACAGCTATGGCCGCCAGTGAATACTTCAAGTATTCACTGGCGGCCATAGCTGTGTGCTCGGCTGCGGAGCGCGTGCTGAACGCGAGCTTCCACAGTTCTTTCGCCACGTGCATTCCGCACCACCAAGATTGCCGGTCTTGGCAGCCTATTAATGCGAGCTCGTTTTGAGCATGCGCTCTGAACAGTGACCTCAAATATGGCGGCCAGTGAATACCTCCTATAGTGAGGGTCGGAGGTGCGTGGGACGCCTTTTTTGGAGATCGATACGAAGCAGTGACGTCCGTGACGTCACTGCCGGAAACGTAAAAACAAGCAAAAATGTTTTTTTTTTTTTTTTTTAACGTTTGGCGGAGAGCTTGATGCAGGTTGTTCGGTTGTTGTGTCTAGTTGGGGCGGGGGGAGGCGGCGATCGCGGCGTGTTATTGTTGCAGTGCCATACGCTAAAGAACAGAGGTCAGTTACACGAAACGATCTTACGCCAAGAATGTACTACGTAAAACAACAGCTCCGGAGCCGTCTTTCCACGATCAAATCAACATGACCGACAACGTCGCTCAGTTACTTGGTCGCGACGACCAACGGACATTTATTTTTCTACGTTCTCTTCTCGCGGGTCCCAATTTCAAGCAGCAAGAAACAAGAAGGAAGTACTCGAAAGCGGCCACGACGAACATGAACGCTGGATCCACAAGCACCCGGGAAAAAGTACAGCGGCAACGATGCCACCGACCGAGCGAGCTCGAGGCCTATATAGCAGGCACTCCGACTCGTCGCAGCGTTACCGGCGTTGCTCCGACGGTCCTTGGCCAAGACCGTCTGCCCACGACCAACCGGCTGGCTTGCTGAATGGAATACGCGCCCGCGCGACCCTTATGGACCCTTCCGTATTATACCGGGTGGGCTCAAGGAGACGGCAGGCTCTTTAAATCGACCGCAAAATTCGGTTTCTTAACCTATCGCGCTACGACTTTGTGCAGCGCTGCCCACAGATGGTGCTTTTTTTTTGTAAAATTTGCAAAGAGCAAACTTACCTGAGGAAAAAGTAAAGAAAGAAAAAGGCTTAGCTCCTATGGAAACGCAGCGACGCCACCGGTCTGCAAACAACACGGCGCCGTTTCGCACGGGAGACAAGAGAGGGCGCAAGCGGTCACGACGCCAACTGCTGCCAACGAACGGGCAGACGACGCCGAGAGCCGGCGTATTTAGCAGACAAGGAACTGCAGTTGCTTGTTGTTACCGCGCCTGTAATTGTTTCTGCGACTGTCGCCGCCTGCGGAACGCGCGCTGCTTTTGAGTCGAAAAGATTGTCTGCTAAAGACGCTGGCTCTCGACGCCGTATGCTCGTTCGTTGGCGGCGTTCGTTGCGCCATCTCTTGTGTCCCGTGCGAAACGGCGCCGTGCTCTTTGAAGACCGGTGGCGTCGCTGCGTTTCCATAGGAGCTAAGCCTTTTTCTTTCTTTACTTTTTCCTCAGGTAAGTTTGCTCTTTGCAAATTTTACAAAAAAAATGCACCATCTGTGGGCAGCGCTGCACAAAGTCGTAGCGCGATAGGTTAAGAAACCGAATTTTGCGGTCGATTTAAAGAGCCTGCCGTCTCCTTGAGCCACCCGGTAGTTCGATCGCTGACCTCAGTTTCAGATTAAGGGGTCATTCTCTTCCCCTTGTCATCTCCTTTTCCGAGGCAGCGGTGGCGAACGCTGTCGTCGATTCTATCTCCCTGTTTTGTGTGATATGGAGCTCAAATAAACGCCGTATGGATTATGCTTGTGGGATATGCCAGCTGAACGAAGGAAGAAATATACAAGACAGAGAGAGAGAGAAGGAACATACCAGCGGAGTGCATGTGTATGTTCCTTCTCTTTCTCTCTGTCTTGTATATTTCTTCCTTCGTTCAGCTGGCATATCCCACAAGCATGAATAACCAACCTGCTCAGCTTCAGGCAATCACAACGTATGGATTACTTTCGCAGCACGGTATGTACACTTTGTTATTAGTGGGCCATTTTTATTCATGTGCGCGTCCGCTCCGAGTGTGCACAGGTATTTACGTGGCTCTTGCTGACACTCTCGTAGTTGAAACGTATCTTTTTTAACGTCGGCTCGCTCCTGCATCTCCGAGGCCGCAAAAAACGCCGCGGCGATTTGTTTCCATCTACGTCGCTTTGCAAACGACTGGCACGGGCCGTTTTTTGCCAACTATGACAGTTGTGTTGACTTCGGAGGACCGAGCCTGACCGAGCTGGGAGCCTACTCCGGAGGAGTACGCGAAGTGAAGATGTCAAAGTAAATGACTAAAACCGGACATGACGTCACAGACGTCAAACCACTACTCTGCTACTTCGCTCTGCCCCGTATCGACCTCCGAAAAAGGCGTCCCGAGATGCGTGCCACTGTTGAGCCTGTCTGGTGTGCTGGCTTCAATGAGCGACACACATTATTTCTTGTAATACGAGGAAGCTGGGGTGTTACGAGCGCAGGTCACCTCTTTATCCTGAAAACAAAAACGGTGTTTAGCCTAATATTTACGCAAGGATGCACGTTTTAATTCTGGAGCGAAACCGAAACTAACGTCTCTTTTGGTAGGGATGGATGCTTGGGCGAGTTGGTGAACCATATTTTACGGTGACAGCGCAGAGAAACAATCACACACCGGAAACTCAGAAAGACAAGCAGACGCGCTGATCTTGGATTTAATTTTGGATTTTGGATTTGGATTGGATTCTGAATTTAATTAAATTTAACCTCTATTTTGGATTTAATTTCTCGATATAGGTTTTAATTTCGCAGCCTTTCATATCTCAAGATGTGTCTCACATCGTAATTTTTTAGTTAGAGAAGTTGTTAATGGAAACTTTATTTTGTGACATACATGTTCGATCCAGGCACTTCAATATATTTTGAAGATTTCTGTGTCCCTTTAAAGACAGGGTCTTTCATACACCTTAGAGGTAAGATAGAATATTGTAGTTGTCGAAAAACTCAGTGCTGATATTTGTGCGTTCTCGCTCAGATAATTGTCATGAGAAATAATGAACTGCGGGCCTTTTAATGGGCTTTTCGGTATTTGGATGATTAATTGGTTTAAAATTATTCCCAGCGCAAGAATAAGAGAATAAATCAAATTTTTACAATATGACCACAAAACGTATAAATGAATAAACGCTGTTCTTTCTGACTACAACAACCCAGGCTTGTACAAGATACTCACTAAAAGTATTTAAGTTAAGTTACTGAGTACCACGAAAAATAGTAACTGAGTAGAGTATTAAATACTCAAATTTGTAAAGTAACTGAGTAAAGTACAAAATACTTCAAAAAAGTAACTCGTTACTTTCAAGATACTTCTAAGTTATAATTTTCTCTGCAATTCATTGCCAAGCACAACCAAAGTCAGAAAAAATTTGCGTTTGGTTTACGCTGTAGGGACGTAGGGACGGATTTTGACATTCGAGGAGTTTGTAGGGACTTTCAGAATGGAAAACTCGAAAGGCAGCTACGCTCGCAACATTCGCGCTAACAACGTCGCTCATTGCTGGTTTTTTTTTTTTTTTTTTTTTTTTTTTTTTTTTTTTGGGGGGGGGGGGGGGGGGGGGGTGCTGAGTGCAGGTGCACTTGAGCCCGAACGGGGGCCCTAACCCCGGAGCATCGAGTTGCGATTGCTACGCTCGCTCGAGTTGCGGTAATTGATTTTATTTATTTATTTATTTTTAAAATACTGCCAATCCCCTTTAGGGGATTATAGCTGCTATGGTACAAATAAAAACAACACACAAAATT
>JABSTQ010006745.1:0-30078 GCA_013358835.2 Ixodes persulcatus
ATCGCGAAAATTCGGCGGAGGAGGTTCGAGCATTGAGCGTACGGGGTGAGAATGAACAGGCACATTCGAGAACAAAAAACTAGGTCGAAACGATAAAAGTTACGCCCCGAATAAAAATAAACGTGAATCTTCTAGAATACCGTGACCGGGCTTTGCTTGCTCGGCTCTGCGCGCGGCGATATGATCTCTCTGCAACCATTGAGATTCCGTCATTACCCGGTAGGAGGACCGAAGAACGAATCACCAAGCAAGAACTTAGAACAGCCAGGCATTAACTTATCAGTGACAATAATTTAGAATGGTGCCTGCGATGCTCTTGTGCCTTTTCTCTTGTCATAATCATGTCACCATACTTATCACAAGGGGGATAAAGTTTAATTTTTATGCAGAACATTTAACCCCTTTGGTAAATTCAGCAGACACTAATATACTCGTATACATCAAAACCTTCTAGTCCCAAAATAAGAAATCCGTTCAAGTTCAAGTTGATTTCCCTGAAAGACATTCGTGGAACGTATAAAACGAGCAGAAGAAGGGGGGGAGGGGGGTGTAAAAAAGAAACAGTTTATTGCGTAAATGATTTAGAGCAAACAACAGGTTTTGGCGGAAATAGACTATTCGGTTAGCAATGTACAAGAAAGAATAAAACAAAAGAAGTACATGTTAAAAACTCCTTATTTAGAGCGGAATGAAAGAGAATTAGTATCAGTTAAAATATTTTCAGTGAATGCATTCCAGTGAATGATGCCCGAGGAAAGTGGGAAATATTTATATCGATTTGTACATGATTGCACTGGTTCATTTTTAAGAATATGGTCACACCGTTGAGATATGTAAGAGAAATGATAACAAAATTCAGGTAATAATAAGGTTTTATTTTCAGTGTCCAAAAACAACCACAACTGTTTTCTTTCTGGTGCACTTTATAATCATTAAAAAAAAACATGTTACCACTGAAGAAAGAGTAAGTAAACAGGCGAGCTAATTGATGTTACACATATTTGAAAACACCGGAGACGACGGACGAAGAAGGGAACAAACACAAAACGTCTCAAACGCACCTAATAAACTTCATTGACGCAACTGTTTATATCATCTCTCACACAGATGTCTTCAGGAATTTGCACACGTTTTTGTGCCTTCGTCCGCGAAACAGAGTTCCTCTCGCACAAAACAATGGTACAGGCAACACTTCAAAGTAAAGCAACCACCTCAAAGCGCACCCTTATGCATCCGTTCACGGGTCCCACACTGCCACCTGATAACGCAAACCGCAAACCCATCACCAAAAGCTAAAAGAACTATTAGCCCCGAGAGCGAACACAAGCGTCGCTCCGGTCGCCGCGCCCTGATTGGGTGAGGTGTACCGTGACGTCAGGAAGAGGACTCCGCTCCGCGATCTCGCATCGGCTCGCTTCCCAGCACCGGTTTCCTGGTTTGGCGTTGTGTGCCGCAAGCAATTCGAGGAGCTGGACCTCGTTTACCCGGTGTACAAGACGTTGAGTTAGGCCGATATAGACGTGCTTCCGTACATTTTATAAGCCTGCATGTCCCTTTTACCTTTAAAATTGAGTTACAAATCCCGAAAGCTATCGGCGGAGGCGATTCCGCCGATGAACCTCCCCGTCCCCACACGACAGAAGGCAATTTTGCGAGGGGTCGGTGAAGCGGTGGCGCAAGTGTTTCAGACGCTGGAATTCTGTTCCTTGCATGTTCATGATTTAGGACGATATTACATCCCGCTTTCAAGGCATTCGAAGTGGAATTTATATCATGGGCCTTTGGGTGGTCGGCAAATTAGCTCGCGACCCCGACTCTGCGCTGCTACTCTGCATGCGCTGGTTCGCAGATGTTTTAAAGGCCCTGCGTCTGATGATCTTTGAAGTGCTCATGGAACAGGGTTGTTTTACATAAATGTAGCTTCTTCGTGAATTAATTATATAGTTTATACACCTATGCAGACATATTTCTTAGAAGATGCATAATTACTGGAAGTTAGTTTGTATGGTAGCAGGAAAAACGGCCGAATTGCCCCCGTTGCCTGTATGATATGTATTGAACTGCCAAAAATATGCACTGCACAGCAATAGTACCGTAATTTGTAATCTTTATACTTTTTCCTGACATTCTTTATTCCAGCCTTAGGTATTCGGAAAATACACCGTTTAGTTTGAATTGTCGTTTATTTCCAATTAAAAGAGACACTGCTGCAGGTTCCCAAAAGCTTCCTCAGCCTCCAAACTCCCTACAGCTGGACTCTCTGACAACAGGGGAAAACAGGAGTAAAAGCAAGCATTCGAACGTCTGTCCAGTGGTAGATGCAGCACTAGTAGCAGAAAATGTGAAACCTGTGAAGGTGACAGTCTGCGTGCGAAAAACTTCTGGTATTTTAGCTTCAGGACAATTCGATTTAAGTACTATCTCAATTTTATGACTTAAGGGACTAATAACAAGCTAGACACCTTCGCTTACGTGTGTTATACATTATTTGAGGGTTGATATAAACAAGTCCACGGATACCACCCGTGTAGTCTATTGAAATACTATCCAAATTCAGCAAAGGTCAAATGCGAGCAGTGTATATAATAAATGTTCCTTGTTTTTTTACTTTGCCCCTGCACTTGGGTTGTCACTTGTGATTCTCTCCCCATGGCCCAGACTGTATTTAGCATGTTGCTCGAGCAGCATGCAGCTTTTCTGCTTCGGCGATCTTGTTTAAAAACAGAGAGAGAGAGAGAGAGAGACATGTTTTTATTTGATGAGGGGTTCACCCGCTATGGAGTTGTGCTCCTCAGACGGGAGGGGAAGGGTTGTGAGGGGTGAGGGGGTGAGGGGGATTGCACGATGATGGTAGTGACGTCTTAGATGAGGCTATGTACACCCGACTCCCTGATGTACTGTATCAAGGAGTCGAGGACGGCTTTCCTGTGCTGAGGAGTGCCCGTTGGATTGGTCCACTCCTCAAGCGTCGTAGGCTTGTCTGCGCCTTGGATCTTGTCCAGAGCCTCATTTCTATGATGCTCGAGGCCCTTACAGGCCCAGAGCAGATGCTGCAATGTTGCCTCGGCTCCTTCCGAACAGCTCGTGCAGGTGGGGTCCATAGACCAAAAAATACTAGTTTGGATGGTGTAAGTGCAGTATTCGTCCTTATTCTTCGAATCCTGACTGTTTCCCACCGACTGTATCCTGCCAGTATGTTGCTGTCTGTCGGCGGAAGCTGGCTGCGGAGGTAGGCCTTTCTTTCCAGTTTGGCGAGTTCGGCCCGTTCCTCCGGGTCCATTGCTTCCGCCTTCGTCGTCTCCCGAGAGGTTGAGCCTGGCGCGGAGTGAGTGCTACAGGCTGTCTCCGCTGCGGCTCGGTGTGCCCTCTCGTCCCCGAGTATGCCACTGTGTCCGGGTAGCCACTCGATTGTAAGTACGGTGCCCCTTGTACGGAGCTCCACTGCCACTTTCTTTATTTGCTTTACCGTGCGACTCTTGGTTCTGCTGCATCGGCACGCACGTATTGATTCTTGCGAGTCCGTAAAAATTCGTGCTTTGCCTGGCTGGGTCTGTTTCTTGAGCACGTCTTTCACCGCCGCCAAGATAGCCCTCAGTTCCGCCTCTCTGATAGAAGTCCCCTCGGAAAGTATTTCGGTGCTCTCTTCCTTTCTTCGTGGGTCGTACCATGACGTAGTTGTGGCGTTCTCCGTCTTGGCGGCGTCCGTGTACCGCAACTCATCTTCTGTCGCGTGCGTTTCGCACCAGCTTGCGTGAAGTCTGGCCGCTCGAGCCCGCTTCCCTTGGTTAAGAGTCTTCGGCATGGGTTTGTGGTCGGTGATGGTGTTATCTTGCCATGGAGGCTGCGGTTCCTCTAGCGGGGGCCTGTCTCGCATGTCGTATCCTAGAATTGCTAGGAGCTTGCGTCCGTGCTCTGTTCTCTCGAGCCGTTGAAATTGGGCAATGTTTTGAACCTCGGCACGTTCTGATACAAAAAAATAGTATACAAAACCTGCCAATTCATTCAGACCATCAGCAGCATTTATTGTGTGAGATATAAATCTATAGTGATGCTCCTGCAATTGTGGCCCTATTTCTTTATTTTCATATACCAGCTGTGATTCATGCGTTGCCTGCCCTGTCAACCATGCTTAAAATGTTGGTTGAAGTTTTGCCTGCAGCTACAGGCCATACCTCAATAAAGCCCCATATAAAAATTTACACTTCCTTCAAAAAACACGGCAAAAAAAAAATTATATAGAAACGAGCGCGCCGAAAGCTAACGTCGTCACAGCCTCCACAGGGCGAGCGGGGCGAGTCGGGGGAAATTTCTCTCCTCGCCGTGACGTCACCCCGGTTCGCCGTAAGGGGGCGCCACGCGAACTTCTCGGGGCTAATATATATATATATATATATATATATATATATATATATATATATATATATATATATATATATATATATTCACGGCACTCGCCACAGATGCTCGATCCCCTCCAAGAGGAGGCCCTCCGGGCCTAGGCAGGGTGGAGATCGAAGGGAAGGTCGGGGTCGCGCAAGAGAAAGGTCGGTGTTTTGGGCTCTACTAAGTAGTTGACCGGGGACGTTTGCCGGATTATCCGAAAGGGCCCTTGGTACTTTGGAAGGAACTTTTCACATCGTCCGATTTGACGTGCTAGGAAGTATATCAGGACGAGGTCGTTGGGGTGATAGGAGCGATCTTGGTGTCGCGCATCATAGTCGCCTTTCGATTGTTGTTGGTGTTGTGTTGTCCGTGTCCTGGCGAGCTGGCGGCAAGCTTGTGTACGGAAGGTGAACTTTGAGGAGGAGACGTCGCCCATGATGTCAGGTGGGTAAGGCAAAATGGAGTCAAGCATAGTAGACGGTTCACGTCCGCAGACCAAATAAAAAGGTGAGAACCGAGTTGTCGATTGCACGGACGTAGTATAGGCAAATGTGACGAACGGTAGGATGGTGTCCCAGTTCGAGTGGTTGTTCGAGATGTACATGGAAAGCACGCGTGCCAGCGTATGATCGAAACGTTCTGTAAGCCCGTTAGTTTGAGGATGGTATGCAGACGTCGTACGGTGGTTAATGTCGCAGGCGCGTAACAATGCTTCAATTGTTTCTGCAAGGAATGATCTTCCGCTATCACTGATGAGAGACCGCGGTGCACCGTGCCAGAGAACGACGTTGTGGAGGATAAAAGAAGCGATGGCTTCAGCGGTGGCACCTCGAGGAGATGCATTCTCAACGTAGCGAGTTGCATGGTCTATTGCCACAATAATCCAGCGATTTCCATTTGTGGACAAAGGTAGCGGGCCAAAAAGGTCGATGCCTACTACCTCAAAGGGCTGATTCGGTGAGGCAATGGGTAGAAGCAGACCGTGGTGTCTGGAAGATGGGCTCTTCCGATGCTGGCACGGGTCGCAAGATTTGACGTAACGGCAGACGGTACGGTACATTCCAGGCCAGAAGTAGCGATTACGAACACGCGTGTAGGTTTTGAAAAGTCCAAGATGACCAGCACTGGGGTCATCGTGAGCGAGGTGAGCGAGGCGTAGAATATCGACACGTAGGACGGATGGGACTGCAAGTAGCCAACGCTTTCCGTCGGGAGCGTAGTTGTGCTTGTAAAGCAGGCCGTTAAAGATAGCGAAGTCGCGACTCTTCTTAAGGAAGTGGCGATTGGTGGCTGGGCTTGAGCCTTCGAGATGTTGAAGAAGGGGTCGAATCCAGGCGTCAGTGCGCTGGGCTTACAGGAAGCTCTCTGTTGAGAGGGTTGCGAGGATCTGGGATGTGCTCGTCGCCTGTTCTGTCACGTTGTGTGTATCCTGTTCAGGTAATGGGCAGCGGGAGAGTCCGTCTGCGTCGTTATGCATTCTTCCTGACTTGTGGCGAACTGAAAATTCGTATTCTTGCAGCTTAAGAATCCAGCGTCCGAGGCGACCGGACATGTTTTTCATGGAACAGAGCCAACAAAGCGAGTGGTGATCTGTTACAACTTTGAAATGTCGACCATAAAGGCAGAGAAGAAATTTGGTGATTGGCCACACCACACCGAGGCATTCATGTTCAGTTGTCGAAAAGATTACTTCTTGCTTTGTTAAGGTGCCTCTGGCATACGCGATAACTTGTTCCTGCTTTATTGTGAAGTTTCTTTGCACGAGAACGGCTCCTATCCACAATATATATATATATATATATATATCAAAACAGCAAAAACTCGCGTCTTTCCATCTTGTGTTATCCACGATTGACTAATCCAATCTCCTACGGACGCAATTCTCGTTCTTTCCTTCAAGACTCTTTTTGCATAATCTTTTACTTTGCTTAACACCACAATTTTCTCCCAATCAGGCAAACAATTATTGCATTCCTGCAGATGTTTAGCGATCCCAGAATTCGGAGATCTGATCTTGACCGCACTCATGTGTTCAAGTGCGTCTTTTAGGCACATTTTCGCCTGTCATACGTACGAAAACCCACAGGTCATTGGAATATCATTCACTACCCTAACCTGACAATCAATTGTAGCTTTCCTATGCCGCTTTTGACAATCCTGTGCTTCGCCCACAAACGGTGTAAGCATGTCCAACTTAGAGTCGGAAGAGAAAACGACCCCAACCCGGAACCTCCCGGTCACCGCCAACAGGTTGTGCGAACAATTATGAAAAAATGGAATGCTCACGACCCTGTCTGATTTCACCCTTTCTATCTTCACCACTCCTCCCAATCTCTCCAAGCACTTCCTTGCGACCCCCTCCACAATGTTACTCTTATACCACGCCTCCTTTACGCGTACCATGTGACTCCTAACAGCTTCCTGCACTTTGTGCAGGCAAGACCTTATTACAGCGTTGTGTATCTAAGACATCCCTACACATCGTTTGACCAATTTCGAATGACAACTTTTGTATGCCAACAAGAGTTTTGCCGCGAGCTTGCATATTCCCAGCATAACCCGTCTACGTGTTCAACCTCAGATCCAAATAGTGGAGCACACCTTCAACAGGCTCCTCACTGCTAGAGGTCAACTCTGGCGCCGCCTGTACTATGACCTCTTTGACCTTCTGTAGTGCCTCTCTCACAACCGAATATATCAAAATGTCATCAACGTATCTCCTAATCAAAACCGACCCCCTGAAAACAATTGTACCGCTTGCCCCCAGGCCACGTCCAATGAAGTCAAATATATTTCGGACAACGCCGCGGCGCCAGGGACAAACTGATGCAGACTCCTTCCTTTTGTGCGAATTGGCCCCCGAATTCGCCCTCAAATTCGACTACTGTGGATTTCAATTACAGTTCTGCAAGGTTCAAAACACTTCCTACGTCTATCCCGGACTGCCACTGGAACCGAACCAAATTTGCTTCTAACAAGTTCCTTAACCTTGAGAGTAGTAACGGTTGACGAAGAGAATAATATGAGCCTTTAATGTCAAGTGACCAGACAACGCACTTTTTTTGGTAAAAAGACGTTAAACTGCTTACCAGTTCCGATTTTCTGAGAACGGCCACCGGAGCGGCCAGTGCTGCTGTGCTCAGTTTCACCAGTGAACGTCCCTGAGATGGTATCTTACAGTTTTTAGATCTTAAGATTTTACTTCGGCATTCAGATGTCTGTCCGGGGTGTTGCCTGTTGATTCTAATCCCGCAAAAGCAATTAAGAGGGGCATTGCCTGTACGTGCCGGAGGGCTTCCATAGCGAAGTCCTACCCACATAAGATAGGTGATAGCTTTAGGTTGCAGGTACAAAAACTGGAGAAGGAAGGCTTCCCACTTACGCTTCTTGTGGGGGTGGCAGAAGGCCTCCTAAAGAAACTTCGGGGAGGCTGTAGTGGTGTACTAAGAGAGAATATCCAAGGCGTAGACCAGTTGTGATACCTTATGTGCATAAGGTGAGCCACAGAATGAAGGAAGTGGGGCAAAAACATGGGGTTCCTGTGCTACTTTCAGCTCCTGGAAAATTGGGAATACTATGTATAAAAGTAGAACGAGGAGCGCTACGCGTCGGAGTATGTCAGAAGATATGTAATACCAGGTTTGTGAAGTGCAGCGAAGGCGTAGTATACAAGATTCATTTATAATGTGGCAGAGTATACATAGGCCAATCGGGTCGTTGTGAAAATGGCAGGCTCAGGGAACATGCACTGCCATAAGATCGTCACCCTCGGGAAATCTAGCAGTACACTGTAACAGATGTGGGTGTGTCCCGAAGTGTGACAAGGTTTCTTATCCAGAAACCTAAACAAAACGACAAGAGAGATATCTGAAGCGTTCTTCATATCGGAGTGCGTTGAAGGCACCTGTGACAGCGCACCATCGATAGCCCTGTTTGGCTCTGAGGTGGCGTCTTTAAAATCTTTCAAAAAGTAAATAGCAGATAGGTAAGCGGTGATTTGACGATGTCGCATTTCTGTCATCACGTGTCTTAATTTCACGGTGTGTACATAAGGGTTTTTTCCATGAGTAATCTTCAGTTGCAAGTAGCGCTTTGTGGTGTTGGTTTCTTTCACGTGTCTGTTGTTTCTTAGCGCTTTTACCCTCTTCACTAATCTTGACAGTTTATCTGGATCGGAAAATAGCACGTCTACTTTACTTCTGCCTGCCATTCGTTTTAGATTGTGAGACAACCCTTGTACATGCGGAATGATGACAAACTTTCGTTTTCCCCGTGCATCTTTTTTGCAGGCATTGTCACCACTATTAATTATTTTGAGGATAGAGTCGACAACCCCTAGCAATAAGTGGGAAGGAAACAGCTACCGTGAGGCCTTCGGTTTGTTTTTTGGAAACTTGACTGAATTTTATGAAGGCAGGACTTTCGCAAGACATGAACATAGCAAGTCTTCACTATCGCTCTTTTTACAGTCTTTCAGTGCGCTTGGTCGAAGGGAAATAGTGGCTTGCCGGCGCGTGGCTCATGCGCCCAACAAATGTGACTCGGACACATAGTTAACATTAAATCCAAAAACCTAGTACATTATGCAACAGTCACTTTGTGAGTTATAACGAGCGGCGAAAGGCAGTTACTAAAGATGCCCAACACTTGTTTCAAATATGACTAGAAAGACATGGCATGGGTCTCCATCAGTACCAGAAAGTTATCAATATAGCAAAAAAACTTTTTGCAACATTGACACCTTCCAAGTGTGTCAGTATAACGCGATCTCGGCTTGCTAAAAATAAATCACTGAGCACTGGAGCGATAGATGATCCGATGCAGACTCCTTGCCGCTGCAAATAAATGTTGCCCCCCACATTACAAAGATTGAACTCAGGTAAAAGTCAAGGAGCTTCGTAAGTCCTTCAACGGTTAGTCTCGAATCATTCTGATATGCGGCAGGACAAAACCTGCCAATGCAATAACTAATACAGGCGAAAAGTTTTTTGTGAGATAGTGAGTAGTATAAATCTTTGATGTCGATCGAACAGGCCATGTACTCCGTGTGCTGGTTGTCCTTGAGAAAGGAAATTTCTTCATCCGAATTTCCCACGAGAAAGAGATTGTCGGTTTTTAGCAGGTTCAAACATTTTTGCAAAAACAAATTAACTTTTCGGATTTAAGACAGATAACTTATCACCAGTTTGGTTTGCAGAAGAAAAAATCAACTGAATCTGCCCTGATGCAGATTAACAACAGAATAATTTCAAATATATAAACTATGATTATACAATTGGACTATTCTTAGACTTTAAAGGGCGTTTGATTCAATTAAGCACCAAATTCTACTACGAAAATTGGAGTCATTTGGAATCAGAGGGAATTCGATGGAAATAATTCGTAGTTATTTTGTCATCCAATTTTCAATATACAATACTACTACTGTAAAAAAGGAGCGAGTTATTTGAAGTTACTTTCGCAGTTACTTTTTTATATTTTTGTGGTAGCAAAATGAACAGCAGTTTTGATCCGTGAAAAACCCTGCGAGCATAAAGTAAATCCAGTCATTTCATGGCTTGGGTTTTCACAAATATAGTTTATTCGCTCGCAGGAGAAATTGACTTTCAAAGTTCTTGATAAGAAAGTGTTCCCCTTTTCCTCCCAAAGACGTCCCCAGCCAAGCTCAAAAGACGTTCCACCGACGCGCTGGATGGAACGGCAGCGTTGAATTTGAGAAACAGTCTGTGCAGGGTCGGGTAAGCGAGTGTCGGCATCTTAGGTGTCCATGTCGAAACATGTGAGGTTTGCCTCGGCTAGAGGGTCTTTTATAAAAAAAACTCTCCTCCAGTTTTCTTTTTTCTTCGGCAAGTTGAAATTGTTATGATAGGCTTCTCTTTATTCCCAATACGTTCGGAGAGTACGCTGAGCGAGTGTACCTGACCGTCAAGGGTTCAAGTCTTTGGGCGGCAACAAGGAGCGAGTTATTTGAAGTCGTCTTGTTGCAATGCACTAGCACTGCAACAAGACGACTGCGCGTTTTGTTGCAGTGCTAGTGCTACGCTACTGAAAAAAAAAATTGTTTTGGTTTAACAGAAGATGAAACGAAGTATACTTCGCCGCTGACGCCGGGTCCAACAAAAGGATCTCCCAAGGGTGACTCGCAATCCTCGCCGGCGACTACGGTATCCTGACGCGCCTGACGCGCCTGAGACGCCTGACAAGTAATTTTTTTTTTTTTCAACAAAGAGGAGGTCTCTCTAGCGTGGAAGGTAGGAAGGACGCGAAAAATTATGTGAACAAGCATCGTCGCTCGTACAGTTGCAGCTGGAAGCGGCAACGTGCTCCCATGAACGGATTATTCGTGTCTGCGTTTGTGCGCGGGGGAGTCGAGCTTTGCAAGGGCGTATGCGCTGACGACGAGGCGACCGTGGGAAAAGGCGCCTAGCTGCGAGGTCATTCCAGTGGCGCCTGCCGTGGGACCGCCAAAACCGTTTGGGGCAAAACTCACTAAAGGCAGACAACATGAAAACAACAACAACCCCGGAAGTGTCCCCGTCTTTCACGGTTAAAGCTGGAGGCGCGGTGCCTTCGTCCATTACCGGATTAGGGCGATACCCGACCAAGGCTTGTTAAGCGTATCTGCCTGCGTTCGTGCGCGCCGGTGTTATGTTTTGGCTGCTCGTCGACACCTTGGCCCAAGGACGCCTGTGATGCAGTTTCTACGGCTGCCGAGTAAAAGCGCGTGGGAACGGAATGTGAGGGGGCCCCTTGCTCGGGAATGCCACTTCATCTGCCGGCGTCTTATTTATTTCTGCGCTCAAATTTTTGTGATGAGCAAAATTAGCACTAGATTTCGAAAGTAGTTAATAATTTGAGTAGAAGCTACCTGAAAAACGTAGTTACATTAAACTACTAATTACCCAAATAAAGTGATTGAAAGTTACCAAGTTACTCGGAAAAGTAGTTAAACTACAGTAGTTTAAGTAGAATAGTTGAACTACGTCCAAGTCTGGTTTTGTCACCATACTGATAAGCTATTCGCTGTCATCTAGGTGCTAATTCTAACGCATTAAAATCTTTGTGGTAATCAGAGAGCATTCTGAGCATAACCTTCTGCATAACCTAATTCATAAAGACCTGCGCAGACAACAGTGTGATCATCCGTATCCGATCCGCATCAGCAGGTGTTTTATCCGCATCCGAACCGCATCCCCTAAATTCGAAGTCCCCTCTTACCCGCAATCTGCGCATTCGTGTTAGATTATGAAATCAAGCGTGAATGAAAAAAAAGAAGCGTCTGTTCGGTATATCATCCACACGCTTCTTCTCTTCGAGTCAGAATGCACTGGAAGTCATTTTATGGTATTCTGCTTTATCGTATTTATATTAAAAGCGATCGTTCTTCCAGAGACACTTCGCGTCGCTGGAAAGATTATCGCAGTTATGAGATCGTCCCGGGAGCCTGTAACACTCTGCCCAGAGGACCCGCTCGAAAGGAAAGAATTTATTTTCTTCTTTGCTGCACCTATTTTAAGCAGACGCCTATTTTCTAACCATTAAAATTAATATAAAGCAGACTAATAACATTGTGTCATTTTATTTAGGTCAACAAAAAAAACAAAAAAAAGAGGGATATGAAAGCTGGTCACTCGCCGCACTGAAGTGCTCGTTTATACTTGGTTAGAGGGGAGTACACAAATGGTAAAATATGACAGTATTCAATAATGGTAGCAGCTTCTGTTAGTTTCAGTTTTAAAAACGAACCAGCAACTGCGTGCTCCAAAAACATACTTAGCAAAGACTTGCCAATTGTTGAGAAAAAAAAAAGCATGCACAAACACGTTAAGTTTTACTTGTCGGCTTCTACTTTCTTGTAACTTACACGTTTTTTGTTGTCTTTTTTTGTATCTTTTGTTTTGAGGAACGTCGTTTTGTTTTTTCTTGGCCAAACAAAAATACGCTTTCCTAGGACGATTCATGCCCCTGCATTTTTTTTTTTAATTTTTTTCTGAGGCAGCATTTTTGGCAAGATAGGACGCTCTAAGTCTAAAGCGATCTTTCGAGATAATCAAGTCTTTCTTGGCGTAAGGAACAATTTTCTTCAGAAATGTCACATTTTATCTAAGAGAGTAATTTGCTCCCGCAAAATGTTCGAAGATGCACTTCCTACAATCACTCGCTTATACACACTACACTCTGCGGTCGCACACGTTTCTGGGCAGCCTCGACAAAAATGTACATCCGAACCCGCGGCTATCCGCATCCGATCCGCATCTGGAGCCCTTGGCATCCGCGTCTTATCCGCGATCCTCGAAATCTGATTCATTTTTATCCGCATCAGAGAGTTCACTGCGAATATCCGCAGATGGTCCGCACGTTCTCCGCGAATATGCAGGGCTCTACTAATTCACAGTCTGAGGATGCATTCATGTTCAAGAATGCATTCAACCATTATTTCCATTCCTTGTTTCTTTTTGTCTTGCGATGTCGAGAAACATGGTCGCTTTAAATATAGGCAAACATACCCTGCGATCACTTTCAAACGCTCGGCGATAGTTCACCAAAACCCATAGCGTTCAGAATTTGCGAAACAATGCATAAATATAGTTACAATTCGCTATAGACTTTTTTACCTTCTTTCGTAGTCTCTACTGCAAAGGACTTGGAACCACGTGTCGTCGATAGATAAAAAAAAAAGTCACACCGTGGTTGATCTTTTTTTTTATGACAGCTGGTGTTCAGTGTGAAATAAATATCCTCTTAAACCACCTGCCCCTTCGACTATAAACTTGATTGTATAAATTGTGAGTTCACGGTTTCACTGAGAGCTTTCTTTTGCTTCAAATGAAAATACATTGAAAATGCGCATTTTGTTTGAGAACATGGAATTAAACTTGCGTCACTCCAGAGAAAATGAAGTTGCGCTGGAGGTTAACACAGCGCATATACCGAGTTGTTTAAAAATGTGCAGCTGAACTTCCGAAAAATGAAGAGATATGCTGTTCGAACTGCACTGTATTTCTCTGAACCATGGCCGCACCATCTATGAAGAACGTCCGCGCGCCTACTTCCTTGCGTGGCACGATCAATAGCGGTTCACTTCGATCTATAAGACTAGCGCGAAAAGAAGTAACAACGCGTTTTTCACAATATAATGCCTACCCTGGGTTACGATCAGATAAAGGCCCGATCACACATTTACATCTGCTTACTATCTAGTTTTCTTAGGCCTCTAAACTCGTCAAACACGAAGTTGGGGCTAAAGTTGACGGATCGCACCGATTGGCCTATCACGAAGATGATTTCGTGGTTTTTTCACCGACCTCCAATCGGCGCGATTTGCGAGCTCTCTGCTCCAAGTTAGGGTTTGACGAGTTTAGGGCCCCTTGTAATTTCTTAAGAAGAGGAAGCACACTCAGAGCCATAGACACGGGAAGTGTTTGGTGATATGGTGTCCTCGGTGACCTCTTGCTGCGTCTTGACTCCTACCACAGCTCTTGACTCCTCGCACGTCGCGTCTAGCAACCGCCTAGCTTCTGCCTAGCAACGGGTGACGCCGTGCGAACGACGGGTGCATGTCTGCCATTACCGATTCCACTCCTTGATAACGCTTTGTCCCGCTCGGGTTGACCACGCTCGCTAACCCTAAAATCCTACCGAACGTTCGTCAGCTACAAATTAGAAGTAGTTGTCGCCATGCCTCGCATAAAAACAAAAGAAATTAACTATAACTGAAAATACTGATATTTGCGCGACACGCCGAGTGCACGCGATGCGTATAAACGGGCTGGTGTCACCGCTAGCATACGAAGGAATAATTGGCAAGGTAACCGGGAACAAGCTTACTATAGTTGCTGAATAAACACGATACAGCATAAATAATTCTTCAAAACAAACTGAAAGAGTCATGCGTTGGAAAGAACCGAGAGCCAATAAGCATTCAAGTATAGCGCCCCAACACCGGTTCAACTCGAAAATGGCGAACCATGGCGTGGTCACGGAGTTCGCGTGACGTTTCAGTGACGTAATTGACAAGCTGTCAAGCAGGCGAAGCCCGTTGGCCAAGCTCTTCCTCCCTTTATGGCTCTGGAAACACTCAGAGCCGTATATTGAGAGAGTATGGTCAATGGGAGAAGTCGGTGCATGAGCATGGGGGGAGCGGTGAAAGCGACGCCGCCGCCAGCGGCGCATATTCCACCCTGTGATGATCCTGCGAAGTAAAACTATTCTAGATGACCTCGAAAGAGCCGAGCACCGCGGTGCAGCTATATCTTTTTCCTGGATGAGGCTGAAAGTACATGAATGGATAAGTGTAAGAGGAGATAGGTCGAAATAGGGAGTTTCAAGGTGCTGAGCGCGTTTACAGAGCCAGAAAAGGTGACGTTCACCAATAATGTTTCCCGAAACATGAGGTGGAACTGCGAACATGGGGTGCGCGTTTGGGGTTAAGCTAAAAAAAATCCCACGGAGCCGTGTCCAAGGTTTTCACCGTCCACTCTATCGTGGCTGCGGCTGCGACTGCAGCCAGGTGTTAAGACGCTTGGTCGCAAGCATCGCGAGACTAACCCGCCCTTCAGGGGCCCTATAGGCTACATGGCGGGACCAAGCGGAACCAAGGGATCGAGACAACGCCATCTGCTGAGATTGGTCTGCGCCAGACATGTACACGTCGTAACTATATACCGTTACTCGTTACTCGCTCAAAAAGTAACTAAATACGTTACTCGTTGCTGATTCTCAAAAGGAACGCGCGAGTTACCTCAAAAGTAACGAGTAACTTTCCACGTTACTTTGACGACCAAATACACAACTGTTTTTGTTTCATAGTTTATTGCTTTCTTTTTAGTAGTCATTGCCCTTCAGCTGCAGCTGCCTGTAGAAGTTTTCATCAGTTATGTTTCCCCGCTTCCTTGAAAATACATCTCCGGCGACGCTGAAGAGTCGTTCTACCGACGCGCTCGAAGGAACGGCAGTGTTGTGCTTCAGGAAGAGCTGGTGAATCTTCGAGAGCTGTGCCTTCATTGAGGACAGCGGGTAATGGGTTATGTGCCTCCCCGTGTTTGCAACCTCCGGGTTTACATTCGGTCCGTACCCGTTTCTAGAAGGTTTAACCAACGAACCTGATTGTGCTCGCTGGGTGAAAGACATTCCCAGCTGTAGAGTTCAGTACAGCAACGTTTATCGCTGGACACGTCAGTCGAACCGTTCGACTGACGTGTTCAGCGATATACGTTGCTGTACTGTCATACTGGTTAGTTGTTTTTCGGGTTGCCCATCTGCCTTTGTCACAATAGACGCATACTCAGTTTAGAATAAAAACAAGGCCGTTTAAGCGGTGTTGTACACGTTACTCCTCAAAAGTAACGAGATACCGTTACTCGTTACTTGGCCTTCAAAGTAACTAAATACCGTTACACGTTCCTTTTCTAAAAAAAGTAACTAAATACGTTACTCGTTACCGAAAATAGTAACTAGGTATAAGTAACTCGTTACTTGTAACGCGTTACGCACATGTATGGCTGCGCCACGCCACTGACCAATCGCTGCATGCGGCTTTGTTCCGGTCCTCTGGTGCAGCTTGGTCCCGCCGTGTAGCATAGGGCCCCATATGTCCACTCTTCGGAGAGTACACCTGCCTTAGAACTTAATTTCATTTTCGTCAATATACAGGCTACATCCGCAGATTGCCACGTTGGTTATCCAAGTACCGTATTTTCTGGACTATAGTCCGCACCCAGTGTATAGTCCACGGGGACAAATTTGGGGTCAAAAATTAAAGTTTTTGCTTAGATAGTCCGCACCCGGTGCATAATCCGCACCTGGTGCATAGTACGCACCTGGTGCTTAGTCGACACGAAAATCATCTCATGGACGGCACCCCTTGACAAATGTATGCTTTTTTAACTCACAAAGAAGCCTATAATACACATAAATCATCATTAACATACTCTTTCATTCACAAAATCTGTCACGTCTAGGTATAATCAATGATATTGAAAAACAAAAATCCTGTATAGTCCGCACGCGTAGATAGTCCGCACTGCCCAAAATTTCAACTTTTAAACATGAATAGTCCGCGGACTATAGCTCGGAAAATACGGTATATGATTCAGGGCGGTGCCTGGTTTCTGGGCAATACAGTGTTGTTGTTTTTTGTTTGTTTTTTCACTTAACGTTATACTTGTAATTAATTTAAACAAAACAAAACGTTTACATCAAGAATGCTCAAATCTTTCCTCGTCGTTAATGGGGGAGCGCAGATATATAGACATATATAAGTCGGGAATGCGAAAGAGGTTCCTCTCAAAGCCTCGTTACCGCCAGCCGTTGTTCATCCGCGATGCGCAAGTAGTCCGGTACCGAGGCGTACTTCACGCTGACGTCGCATAACTTGTCGTGGCTACAATCCTTTCATGTTGGTCAGCGGAGCGATCCGATGCCGTGGCTGGTAAATGGTGGTGTTTATTTGGTGCATGCTTAACTTGCATCCGAATATTTTGTACTGGCTGTACTCTATCTCCCTGGTTGCACGAAGCGCTGTGAAAGCAACCGGCGGGAGACAGAAAAGGCTCTGTCGTGCGAGTTTTGAGTGGAAAACTAATTTTCGATGGAGACTAAAGCGACGTCTGGGATACACACAAAAAAAAAAAAGAGTCTGGGTAATGTAATTTCTCCTTCCTCTCCTCTCCAAAAGCGTTACGCGCGCGTTCCCTTACCTTTGGTAACGATAGGGTGTTTTCGTAGACCGCGTTTCCCCCTCCGCTAAGCCCCCCGCAACGAAGAAGCCGCTTCGGCGCCTGGGCGCCGATGACCTTGGCTGTAGAGTTCCGGGTATCATAACGCGTTGCGGAGAGCGTTGCGGGACGGCGAAAACGATCTACGAAAACTCCCTAATACCGGTTTTTTTAGCGTACTTAGCGCACGCCTCGCGCTAGATGATTCTAGGAGTCTATGGTCATATATCTATTGATTCGAACGTCGATCTTTGTTTGTATTTCATTTTGTTTTGTCGAATGTTGTTTTTTTCTGTTTACTGTTTCTGCTGTAAAAACCATAACTTCCGAAAGATAGCTTTGTACCAGACATTATCCTCCCTCTTGTCTTAAATGTAGTACTCCTTAAGGTGACTTTTTTTCTGCATCGTTAGAATGAAGAAAATATATAAAATGACCAATTCACACGCGTGACTACTTGAGGCGTTCTTATTTTTTAGCACGGTTGGTGACTTGTTTAGGTGAAAGTTTTCTTGACGTTTTTTGTTTAAAAAATACACAAAAAACAATGAAACATTGAAGACCAGAACAAAACAGTTCATAGGTTGTTTTGGCTCATTGGAACATTTTCTGGGAGTTTTCTGTTAAGAAGAATGAAAATTTGAAGATCAGCATAACACTGTTCATGGGTTGTTTGGGCTAATTGAAAGAGGTGCTATCTTACATTATTTTACCCTGGAGGGGGAAAAAAAAGAAAGCCATGTCGTAAAGCGGGTCGTAAAACAATATTTTGAAATAAATAAATAAAAACAAAATTCGCGTATCGTGTACCTGGGTGCACTGTAATTACTTGTTGTTTCATCCAAATCCCGAAAATTAAGATTTCTTTTTTATCTTTTTTATTTTATTTATACAGAGACGAACTCAGAAACAACCACAGCAAAGACAGCAGAATAGGCTAACGCAAGGATGCTTCTAAAAGACTTCGCGGGCTACTAAAAGTGTTTGGAAATAACGAGCAAAAAAAAAAAGAATTTATATGAACAAGGTTTACTTTAGCATTTAGCATAAACTTTGCTGTTTGCTTTTATATATGACCCGGGAATTAATATGCTGAAACAGAGATCCCCAAAAAAGCTAAACATATATCGATTTGCAATTGTTATAATCATCAACCGATCTTATTTTTTTTTTCTTAATAACTAAAGCCCATTTATCGTTTTTAATCAGAAAACGATTTCACTCGAAAATACACGGCGGCACGTGAAAAGAAAGTCGAGACTGGACGTGAACCTCCACTGCGTTTTTCATAAAATGCAATGCTACCTATGACGATTTCATCAATAGATCGGCGTACAGCTGACATTTTTATGGTTCCAAATTTTACGACACAAGTGAACATCTCTCTTTACCTATAAAAGTCATTACTGGAAGACGAAGAGGGGTAGGGCTACCTTAGCCGACCCCTCTTCGTCTTCCGGTGATGTCCTGCCATTTTTTCAAAGCGGGGCTGCCGCTGAAGACACATATCACACGACTCACTGCATTTTCGCCATAAGCCTGACGCATCAGTTCAACGGTCTCTGTTTCAGGTTTGCCAAGTTTGGCGCAGAAGTCATGCTCATGCTTTGCTGTGGTTCGCAGTCCATGGTGAAATCTCCAGAGGGCTCGTGCGCCTGATAACAAGAACTCGTGTAGCGCAGCTTCAAATGTTTTGTGATTTGATGTGTGACTTTCATTTTATTTTATATGTCTATTAGTTTTCGTGTGTTTCTGATTTTTTTTCTCACTCTGTACATATTTGCTTGTTTCTTTACCCCTCCTCCCCCTTCCCCAGCACGAAGTAGCAAGCCAGCTTAGTTAACCGTTTCGTCTTTCAATAAACCAATTTTTCTCTCGCCGTCAAGTTCGGAAACGGAAGTGGTTGGGGGCTATTTGCACACTGGCGCCGCCACGTTTCAACTCACGCGAGAAAGAGCGAATATGAAAAGATATGCAATCATTGTTGTTTGCTTTTTTTTTACACATTTAATCTGAACGTTTTAAGAAAACCTCGTAATATTTGTTGACACTTGGAAAGCCGTGGCGCACCGAAGGAAGGCAAGTATACCCATAAAATGAAGGCCTGCAGCTCCGCTTCAAATGACGACGAGAGGGCATTGTACGAACACAAACCCATTCCGGCGCGTGTTTGTGTGGAAGGGGGGGGGGGGGGGGGGTGGAAAGGGAGTCAGCGAGTGAAAAATACAAGTTGGAAGGACAGGAAGGGTTACACACCTCCAGGCCCGCACACGCGCAGGTGGGAATTGTCGGCACGTGTCTAAGGGAGAATGTAGGGCGCCCAACGAGAGCGCGAAATTTAATTTTCTAATTGAGCGCACCCAACGTTAATTCCATAAAGAGCTGATATTTCTTCTTGTTATTTCAATATTGTAACCACTCGCAGCGGTTAATTTTGTATCAGGATATCCAACCCATGTACCATACACCATTCCGTCGCACTGCGCGCCAAAGACGACCCAGTGGGTACGAGAGAACGTTTCCGTCAATGAGCATGACGTTTCCCTCGTTAATGGCTCCTGCGCATATCACTTTTTTTTATTTTGTCGTAGTTTGAGTTTTGCAGTTCACTGGGGTCCTTCTGCTGCTCTCCAGGATCGGCTGTCTTCGTGTTCTTCGGGAAAGTGATATCGCAGACTCAATGTAGTCTGCAGAATATGTTAATTCCGACACAAACCCGTCCAGTTCAAGATGTCATCCAACAACATCTTGAGGGTGAATATGACTACTTGCGTTTGATGTGGTAAATTGGGCAATTCATACAGTAAAATGCGACACGGCATTTGATGCTGCTTGAAATGCTCGACCGTCTAGCAATCCACCGTCTGGTGCTCAGCTAACGTTCCGTGATTTTATGCAGGGCAAGACAACACCTCAGTGTTGACCTGAAACAACGCGATAAGCCACGTTAGAATGTTTATATTGCAACGTGCATGACCAAAAGGGAACGCCTCTCCGCCCACCTATAGGAGATTCGTGTGTACTCTTACCCCGAGTGTAAAAGATAGGTAGGCCAGAATGACCTTGTGTAAGCAGTCTCGCCCTAGCCCACTCCCAAACATTCTAGGTCGAATGTTCGAAATGTTGAGCGTTGTAGAAAAGGAGCCCGAGCGCGGTCTTGCCGACTCGTTCACTATCTCGCGCTAACCAGCTGTCACGCCGAGGCACTGTCGCTCGTTGCTGCTTTCTTGACGTTTGCTCTTCCTTTTATTGCTGACACAAGTTCGCCGATTAAACCTTGATTTTCAGTTTATTATTTATCGTCTCTTCATGTTCATCCGTGACAATATATATTGGCGGAGTTTTTTTGTGTTTTTATGCCGTCACACGCATGCTTCGACTCGTTCATTCGGCGAGACAAGCGAACGCGCCGTTTTTTTTTGCACCGTTTTGTCGATAAGGTCGCCGTCTGCCGAGATATGTTGTTTAAAGAAAGGCAGAATCTTAAGATAAAAATTATATTAGAAGCCATGTACCCAGAAAAACATGGGTGTAAGAAGGCGTATGTCATCGAGAGAATCGCGACATCTCCTAGGATCTCGTGCGATTGGACTCACATTCAGATCACATGTCAGGGATGGTGCAGTTGAAACTTGAGAAAAATTGGCTTTAGGGTGCTCATTGACTGCCGTCGATCAATATACTAGAGCTTCCCAGAGGCACAAAAGTTACCGAACCACTTGGAGGGAATATTGGAGGTGCTGTGTTGGCATATATGAAATCTCATGAAATGGTTTGATAAGCATAGATTATTAGGCGGCGTTGCTTAACTAAGTCACGTGTATGTGTGATAACACGCGGTATTTGTTGCTTGTATTCTTATTGGTAAACTTTAGCATAAAGTCGCTCTCTACTGTCTTTGTCATTCTTCTAGTCGTGCCTCGTTTGTGGCTATTTTATCCTCTAAAATTTCTCCCCCGTCGTTAATAAGCTGTCTTCAGACCATCAACCGGGCCACGTCGCATGTATTAGCGTTAAGCCGGGGAGCTTATACCTCATACAAAAAACAGCCTGCAAACAGATTCTAACGCAAGTCACCACAAGACCCGGGCTTCGAATGCCACATGGCAACGAATTCAAGTAAAAACTTGGCACGCTGCATTCGAACCACGGATACCGCGGTGACTCGGGCTCGCAGACTGTCCTTTGTATGATGAATAAGCAGTGTGATCCCTGCTTTATGCAGGCGCGACATATCAGCGCAGCGCAACTCACACAATATACGGCTGCAGCCAACCAATGCCCCTAACTGCGTCGGAGAAGGAGACCCAAGAAAAGATCCCGCCAAATTAGTGAGGGTGTCGAGCTGCTCCAAATGAATGCAGGAGTCTTAATACTTCCCTCGCGATCTTATTTATTTATTTTTTTTGTTCTAGAGGACCAAACAGAAAGCGAGCAGCTATCCCCTTAGTTCTCGCGAGGCTCGCATTTCGCACTTTGCGTTCAAAGCCGGCGGGCGACCCACGCGGTTTCACTGACGGCAGTTGAGACCAGCCAGCGACTTCTGCAACGTGTTTCGGCGAGGGGGCCAGCCGGTTTCGGGTTTTAATTTCTCTTTCGGGAACACTTTCCTTCTCTCCTTCCTCGTACGCCACATTCTGCCAGTGAGCGAATGCTCCGGCGGGATGTTATACGCTGGCGTTCAAGGTCGGCGGCGAAAGCGGGGCATTGGCCGCAACCGCAGAGTTGTCGATTCTCGTAAGCAGGATACGCTGGGTATACTACAACAGCTTCTCGAGTGCCAATACTATCTCTGCGGCTCGTTCGCGGAGGGCACTGTCCCCAAGTGCCACTTCACGCGCTTATCACACCCGAACTTTGCTTTCTCGGAACATCCGGGCGTCTGTATTCATGTATGCTGACGCTTGTAACGGATTAAGCTTGTACGTAATCCGCTACAAGTAACAAAATTACTTTTAGTCTCTTACATTTATCAGTAATTTTTGTAAATGAATAATTACATATTTCACGAAGTAATTTTAAAGTAATTTACTTACTTTTTTTACGCAAGGCAATGATTGTAATTCGTGACACTTTTGTTTTCATTCGCAAAAGAAAATTGCGGAAACTTTGAATATTAACAAAAAAAAACGTAGAAAAAAATGTTTTTTTTTTTCTTTAAGTGTAAGCTCTAGTCTACTGGACTCACACTGTAGCCTGCATTTACAAAACGCAAGGCCTGGCATTCTTTAGATGCTCAAATACTTTCTTCATGTCACCTACAACCTCGACTGAAATCTTTTTTGTGTGTGTGTAGTTTGGTTGTCTGCAAATTGTAACTCGTCAGCTTGATCGCCCACAACAGAGTGGGAAGCACACTGATACAAAGGACCGGACTCTCATGCAAACAATATTAGGCAACCTCTCGAGTTCACAGTACTTCCTTCCAACAAAAACAAATTAAAAAAATAACCGTCAAATTGCACGCGAGTTGGTATAGCTGATCAGAGCCGTTTATTGGGAGAGTTTGGCCGTACATTGGTTAGAATAGGCGAGCATCTCAGGGCCAACCACAGGCCTCAAAACAGCCCCTGGCGGTGGTCGTGAGCTCTAAATATACGACACAACTAATTTAAGCCGTTTTACCGTCGCTAGAGTGAAAAGGTACAACTCACGGTGACTGAAAACTTGGCGTATGTGAGGTTTTCGTCATGGCCATATTCAACAGTAGAATGAAAGAACGTGCGCTCCAAACCAGGGCCGACTTGCTAAAAACAGCCTCTCAGCTGAGACTGGGGGAAAGACAGCACTGCCAAAGCCAGAGCACGAAGTGAGTGGGACTCAATCCGCGTCTCGAGACGCTCGCGCGCTCCAGCCTTTACACTCTTTTCTTTCAGCCACTCTCAGCTGAGCCGCTGTTCTACCAAGCCGGCCCAGGGCAAAGTGCCACCGAGACCTCGAGATTGAACGCTTCTATTTCACGCTTTAAATGTCGTTTGCAATATCGTGACGTCGCGGTCTGCTGATTGGTCGACGCTGTGTCACCCTTTTAGTTTACGTTCTAACCGCGGGGGCAGTATTCGGCGCTGGCGGTGGCCTTTGCTCCACCCATTGGCCAAACTCTCGGCTCTGTAGCGGATCTGTGCGCGCCTTTTCTTTTTGTCTCTTCACTCTTTCTTTGCTTCATTCTGGCCGAGAAAGAGAGCGAGAGAGAGAAGATGACTTCTCTGTATCAACAATGGGGAGAAAAGCGAAGTGTAGTGGAGCCGTAGTTAGGACACAGCGTCTGAATGGGCCAACAGGATGTAGCTGACATTTTGGCTGTCTAGCGGGTAGGGAATGCCTTTCCACTCAGTCGCGCGCTCAGGTGGCATCATGTATATGGAAAAAGGTTAATTGAAAAGGTGTTTAGTGCAGCGGACGACATCTTCACATAGAAGCGAAGCAAGATGTCCGATGAGACTTTATGAGAGCCAGATCTTGCTCAAGGTCACAAAAGTGTGAGTTGCGGCAACAATAAACGCTTCCCTTCCATAACACTTGTCTCTTGTTTCGTACCCGAGGACAGTAAGGTTGAAAGTAACGCCGCGAAAGGAATGGATTACTTCTTGGAGTAACGGTCACTTACGTTTATGTAAGTGGGACTGTGACTGTAATTAGTTACATTTAGCCATGGATAATTTTAAATGTAAATCCTTACTTTTTTTAGTAACGCGTACAAGTCTGCAAGCTAAAATAGCAAAGGGCACTTTCGTCGCCTTTTCGAGCAATGTACAAGTAATGCAGATGCTGAGGGAGATATACTGTTACCATCAAATTAAGTTAGAAACTGCCCAAATATAATGTGGTTGAGCCGGGTCCGCCACACATTAGTTTTCGGCAGTTTTCTAACATAATTCGATTGGAGCCTTTTACCTATATGCCGGGCACGTAGCCAGGGAGGGGGCCCACGGGCCCAGGCCACCCCGCCCCCCCCCCCTCCCGGAATCTTCAATTTTGCTGGGACCCCCTCTCCCCCCTCCCCCTCATGCAGCCCCCCCCCCCCCCCCCCGAAACAAAATCCTGGCTACGTGCCTGCTATATGCAGCTCTAAAAACGCTGATTCGTCATAATATATGGTGCATGTTTATAAACCGTATTCTTCCAAACACCCGTCCGATATTTTTTTTTTTTATCTTCATTATTAGCAGTAGTGGTAGTACTGCTAATAAAACAGCATTCACAAGTGGCTCGTTTTAGCAGTACCTGCAGTACTATAGTAGGAGTTATTGTTGTTCTTCTTAAAACTTAACTATATATAATCTGCAGGTGTTGCTGCTTCTAACAATAATAGAAAGTCCTACGGGACATTACTTAGAGTGCCGCTAACTGCATAACTCTGCTCATAGAGTTATAATGACTTGGTAAAATCCATGCGAAGATTACTGGTGTCTAAAGGGTGTAAGCACCGATGCGGAGCAGAAGGGCCTGTGAAAATCTATGGGTCTCCAGCTCTGAAGTTTTGAGCAGCGCCCCTCGCGAGAGAAGTCGAATATTTTTAGGTCCCGTTTCGATTGCGCGTTCTTACGCTCCCACACTTTGTTCAAAGGCGCTATGAAAGAACACATAAACAAAGCAGCTCAAAAGGGTGCATTGTTTGCGCTTCGTAAACATGATAAAACCGCGAAATGTGCTCTTTTTTTTTTTTACGCAAATGAACCGGCGTTGACGGACGCTAGCATTCGAAAGTGGCTTGTGCTTGATCGAACGCTGCAACGCCGCCTTTAAAAGCGCTGTGCAACAGTTTCAGTGCTTTGCTTAAATAATTTGGGATTTGGTGTATCGACCTTTCTGAACTAAAGAACAAAAAACCGCTTTTGCCTGCATGTCCTAGTTTCTATTTTAAAAATGGACAAAGTTTGATGTTCTCGGCACCCCTCTCAACTCCTTCACTAACTTCAGAGTCACGTGCCTGTGACGTCAACGGGGGTCGCGCGGGGTTCCGGTGAAGCTCTCCAGTGAGCAGCGAAAACTCATCCGCTCGCGACCGCGTGCTGGCGGGCGCAGCGCGAACAATATGGTGAAACAGGCACGTAGTCAGGGGGGGGGGGGGGCATGGGGCCCGCCCCCCCCCCCCGAAGTATTCTATTTTGCTGGGACCTCCTCTTCCCCCTCCCCCTCATACAGCATTTTGTCATGGGCGCCCCCCCCCCCCCCCCCCCGAAACCAAATCCTGACGACGTGCCTGTGGTGAAAGAAGGAAAGTCTCATCCGGTCCGGCCATACCCGTCAGGCTCTGTACCCCTCCCACTCCGGCTTCTGGCGGCTGTTCTCGGTAGCAGATAAAGCTGACGGTTTTGTGGACCTAGGATAGATGGCGCCACTAAAACTCCGTATAATAAATGTTTTGTCAACGATACCAGGTGTTTGAAGCATTTGTATTTATGGTGGAACGACAAATTTATAGAAAAGTTATCTTTTATCGAGCAGGTATTCGCACAACTTGCTATCTTTCTACAAGACCCCCATTGACGTCATGCCGCGTGGTTTGCATGGCCGCCGCTCGCGGCTGCAGGGCGGGGAATATTCTAAAATTTGCCTGGCGATTACGCGGCGGAATCGCAACATTTCGAAGGAAGTAGGTGTGTTTTCTGTCCTTTGTGACAAGATGAACAATGTCAAAAGTAGAAGATGCCAATTCTTTCAACGTTAAAATCGTTGCACAGCTCCTTTAAGTTCTCATCTTGCAGACGCCAAATCCCACATATGATGGTCGCGTCTTCTGTAAAGCACCTCGATGTGTCTGCGTTTGTCTTGCAGGTGGCGTCAAATCATAGCCTTCTCTATATTCACTAAGCCTGACACTTCGACGACGGAGCCATACAGTGCCCCGTCGCAGATTTGGTGCGCAAGGATGTGGTGGCACAGAGCATCAAAGAGCCATTTCTCGGGGAACCTAGACGTCAGCGCACAGCTTTTACGTGGCGAGGACCCGAAACACACTTGTTCGCTCGGGAGAAGTGCGTTTCGGCCCCTCGCCGCAGCGGGGCTCCAGTCACGTGGCTCTCCTCTCGTTCGTTGTCTGCCGCTCCACCTTTTCTATTTCGGCGGCCGCTTCTCGTATCGATCTGCCAGGCTTTGTCAGTGTATTAGCCCCGTGCACGACCGAAAGCGTCGCTGTGGTCGGCCTTCCACGATTGGCCGAACGCTGACTATGACGTCGGAAAGGGGATTTATCATCGACGGAAATAAGAGGAATGAAAGAACTTTAATTTTGACTGTGTTGGCAGTGTTCCTTTGAGAACGCAATGATTTCAAGCTTCCGCCATGCTAATAACAAACACCATCGAACTTGTTGTTTGCAAGGTAATGACGTCACAAGGGGGAACCACAGGAGGGCGCCACCAAAACATCTCGCCGCTAATAGGAGTCTATGGTCAAATGCGCCAATGCACGAGGACCGTGTCTCGAACGGCCCTTGGAAGCATATGGCGGTGCAGCACTTAAATGAGCAACCCTTGGAAGCGAACGGCAGCCGAGCACCCGCTCGTGGCACGTGTCTTGCGCGCTCCCACGGCAATGGTTGGTGGTACTATGCCCGTGTCCCAAACGACAGCGACAAGCCTCAAACCAGAGTCTTTCGCGGGTTGAGAGGCTTTGTAGAATAAAGGAGGCCATGCTCAAACACGAGCATCATGCACGCGAGGGTATCTTTGGCAGACTTGCAATCGCTCGTGCTTATACTTCACGAGCACCGAACGACTAAACGCCTGCCAAAGGTACCATCGCGAGCATGCTGCATGGGTTTGAGGCTTGTCGCTGTCTTTTGTCGCTGTCTGTCGCTCTAGTGGGACACGGGCCGTGCATTTTGTCGAGGGACTTTAATCTTGTGGATGCGCACGCGCTCGGTGGCCGAGTGCAAGCTCTTTCAAATGTCCATTTCAAATGCTGAGAGGTGGTGAGTCACGCAGCTGCGACCCTTTGTGGTTTCATATATCGAGCCGTTGTACGCGATAATACCGAAAGTTGTGGCGAGTATGTCTCGCTGTTTTATATTTCTTGACGGCGTCTCCGGTTTAGAACCAAAATAGCGCGTGCGATAAGATATGAGCGGACGCCAGACGTTGCAGACCCACACACTTCTACGCGATTAGAACACCTAGCCTGAGTCTCCTGCCCTGATACAGTTGTCAGTTATAGTGGTGAACACCAACTTGTATTCGTAACGAGCGTGTTGGCATAAGTATGCTTCTTACAGAAATAATAAAGAGAGGACGAGATAGAGACGAGCACATTCTTTTAAATAGGAATGTGCCCGCCTGTCTCGTCCTTTTTTCTGTTTTATTATTTCTCCTTGAAGAACACCAAGTGGCTTCGCGAATTTCCCTGAGTTAAGCGCGACAGGAGCAGACTATAATTCTTAACAAGGCTGCACACGCCTCTGTGTGTCTTCCCATTTCAAAAGATATCTGCTCCTTTCTTCTTCTTTTTATTGGCGAGTGTGTTGGTGCACTATACGCTTGCATATGTGTGTTCGCGGAGCAGATGTCGCTTGGGTAAATTTAAGGCTTTGTATCGTCAAAGCGCGCGCGTTGCTGTTATTTCACCTGAATTCGGCGGTTTAAAGGACCGCTTATTTTTTTTATTAAAAATACAGCTCGCACATTTCGGAAGTGTATGCCATATTACCTACCTCCAACAGCTACTTCAATCATGTCAATAAACAGATATGATTGCGTAGCTCGTCATGCAGTACACTTCTAGCTTGGACATGAAGATCTCGTAGTTAAGTCGACGGTCCGACATTGTTAATTAAATTTAATGTACGGGATATTTTTTTTTAAATATTAGGCAATTTTAAAGCGTATTAGAATATCAATTACAAGTGGTGTTTTAAATATACGAGTAATGGTGGCATGTTAATATTACGAAGATTTTGAAAAGTAATTTATTATTTCATTTCAAACCTTTTCTTTTCCTGCTTGCGAGATTTGCCAGCTGAACGAAGGAATAAATATAGAAGATAGAGATATACAATGAACATACACATGCACCAGCGGAGTGCAGGCGTATGTTCCCTTGTCTCTCTATATTTTGTATATTTTTTCTTTCATTCAGCTGGCAAATCTCACAAGCATGAACAAACAACCAGCTCAGCTCCAGACAATCACAACTTTTCTTTTCACATTTTTCGTACGTCCCTCTACATTTGTGAAACATTATTTCGAAAAGGTAACAGTTAATAGATGAATCTTCAGAAGGCCAGATCTTTTATCACTTTACCGGCGTTTCGAAGCATATGTGAAAATACAAAAGAGGAGGCAGCGTAGACCTGCCTAGTCTGGTCGAAAGCTAGTACCCAAGCAGACTCAGTATCTCAATTTATAACGTAGCTTTTTTTTTAACGCAGAAAATTAGTAAACAACCCGTCATATTTCCATGCTTCGGCGTATTAAGTCAAGGTTTCATACATTTATATGTTTTATTGTTAACATTAAAACGCCAAGAACTATTTTGGTTTATCGTTGATGCACAATAAAACATACATACACATATATATATATATATATATATATATTCCTAAATCCTGGGTGATCCAGATTTTTCCGCCTTACTTCTCCATCACTCCAGTTTGTTTTCGCAACGCGTGCGCAGTGTATTATTTTATTTTTATTAACCCAGCTGCGCTCTCTCACAGCAGCCTGTGTCAAGCGAAAGTCATGCGACATCGAGACAGCCGTGACAGCACTCCCCTCTGATAAGCACGATAACAAAATACACTGCAGCGGAGCAGGTGTAAGATAAAAGACGACCTCCGGTGCACGTTTTGCACCCACCGAGCCGATACGAACATAGGGCAGACCCTCGCACCACCCGCGTTGCCCGGCGTTGCCCCCAGATGGCGCCACGCGGCTTTCGATCTCGGCTATAAAAGGGCCTCCTCCCCGCAGCGTTCGCTTTACTCTGTTTGTTTCCCTCGCTCCGCACGGACGGAATACGCAGGCATCATGGCTCCCAACAGGAATCCTCCCGTCAAGTTCACTCAGGTAAGTGTACCGCTGTCCAACATTTCCAACGCGATGTAACTACATATACTCCCTGAATTTGGAGATGCATCCATTCGATGTTGGGATACACTGGATCCTCGTATCAAATAGCCCCGCACCTGCGACGCTATGGGCGTGGTAGTACCGCCTCGGTCGGACGATGTTCAGAGCATCGGAGAATGAAGCGCCAACCGCTCGGTTGATCAGAGACCCTAAAAGCTACCGTAAGAGTTCGCCTTTACGCGGGTGAAATGGTCTTGTATTCTTGGTGGGACGCATACTGAAAAGCGGTGTTGTCTGTAACGCGTTACGTTTTTTTTTTTTTTTTTCCGTAACGTAGTAAGGTACACGTTACGTTTTCAAAACATTAAAGGGTAACGTACTTAGGCTACTCTTTTGGAGTAACAGGTAATGTCGTTAACGTACATCCTCCTTGAAATTGAAAAAAGAAAAAGTACTTTAAATTATTTCGCTTTTATCGTTCGTCTGCGTCTGAACGTTTAGGTTCAGACGCAGCGAGCTAATAGGAACAATCCAGCAGGACCATCGGTGTCGTCACGTTTCTGTGTGTGCCATAAAATCGCCGAACCAATCGTAAACAGAAAGACTCAATGACTTGCGTTTTGACGCTTCTTCATTGGGACCATGAGCTCGTAGCGTTGGCTGCGTCTGGACGGAATTATTGCGCTCGTTCCACGTACTACAAAAATTTTGCCCCGTACTTTCTTCCCCCACGCAAAAAGTCCCACTTTAGAAAAACTCCAACGTCCACACCCTTTGTACCTGGCGTCAAAAAAACTCTGTCGCAAAAAAAAAAGAAAAAATGCCGTTGCCGTCAATTTATAAACGAGAAGTAGCGTGCGTTGCTTTTTATCGGCAACTTTCAGAGTCACGCGCGTTAATTTTTATTTTGAGGTAACGTGGGTCGGGAAAGCCTTCCTCTATTTTGCGAGTAACGAGCGGCTTGTTTCATT